>JACEFZ010022938.1:0-27500 GCA_014155875.1 Cepaea nemoralis | reverse complement strand
ACTACAACATCTACTAAAATCAAAGGCGCTATCTCGTAACACCAAAATCACAATATACAAAACACTGATCAGACCAGTTGTGCTGTATGGCTCTGAAACCTGGAGTACAACGAAAGGAGACGAAGCCTTGTTACAAACCTTTGAGAACAAAATTTTAAGACGCATCTTTGGACCCATTAGGGATACACAAAGTGGAGAGTGGAAAAGAAGAAGTAACAAAGACATTTATGATATGTTTAAGTCCCCGCTAATCACTGGTATCATGAAGGCTAATAGACTACAATGGCTGGGGCATATAGAAAGAATGGAAGATAATAGGGAAACAAAACTCGCTTACACTCAGGAAATAAATGACCGTAGACCCCGAGGTAGACCAAGAAGGCGGTGGAGAGATAATACATGTACAGACCTGCAAGCACTTGGAATCAACGACTGGCAAGAGAAGGTCCACCAGAGAGACGAATGGAGACGGATTGTATTTGCAGCAAAGAACCTCAATGGCTCGGAACGCTGAAGAAGAAGAAGGAGAAGAAGAAGATATATATATATATATATATATATATATATATATATATATATATATATATATATATATATATATATATATCCTCTAAAAGTACTGGAGAGTTTTGGTCAGAGACAATAACTTTATGAAGGGAAAATCCCAACTGCACCTCCACGCGGTAGAGGATGGAAACACACTACGGTGTGGCTAACACAGCTCTGGGGACCGAGTATCCACCGGAATAAGTGGACAACTCTGCAGCTGAGCAGAGCAGGGCACTCACTTGTCCTTGCAGTCGGAAATGGCTGTCAAAAGCAGAGGTAAAAAGACCACCATGTGAATGTGGAAGGCAAGGGGAAACCACCACATTATCTTCCCAAGACTTCATGGCAAAACATAAATCAAAGTTAGTGAAGGACAGTTAATGGCTGTCTTAGGGCATCCTCGTCCGGTAGGGACAGTCATGAGCCACAGGTGACACCAGACCGTCATCCAGCTACTGATGGCAAAATCTTAACTTAAATAAATAAATTTAGAGTAGGAACATGGAATGTTAGGACATTAAATGAGCTAGGAAAGTTGACCAATGTTCTAAGAGAGATGGATAGCATGAAAATGAATATACTAGGCGTTAGTGAGATGAGATGGAAGGGATCGGGCAAAATTATAGCTGACAATCACACAATAATTTATTCTGGAGGGGATACACATGAAAAAGGTGTAGGAATAATATTAGACGAAAAAACAGCCAAGTCAATTAATGGATACTGGTGTATTTCAGATAGAGTTATTATGGTAAAAATCAAAGGCAAACCAATAGACATAAATATTATACAGGTATATGCACCAACAGCAAGCAGTAGTGATGAAGAAATACAACACTTTTACGACGAAATAGAAATGGCGATGGCTCAAATTGGATCACAAGAAATAAAGATAATACTTGGTGATTTTAATGCAAAAGTAGGAAAGGGAAAAATGGAGGATGTAGTGGGGAATTATGGTTTAGGTACAAGAAATGAAAGAGGGGAAAAGCTAATAGAATGGGCAAATATCAATGATATGATAATTGGAAACACATGGTTTAAACACCATAAAAGACGACTACACATGGATAAGCCCTGATAAGAAAGTACGCAACCAAATTGACTACATACTAATTAATAAAAGATTTAGAAATGCTTTAATTAATGTAAAGACAATGCCTGGTGCTGACTGTAATAGTGATCATGTACCACTATGTGGACAAATAAAAGTAAGATTAAAGAGAGGGAAAAAAATGGTTAAGAACATGAGACTTAATAAAGAGGTTCTAAAAATAGATAAAGAAATGCAAGAACAATACAGAGTGACTGTGAAAAATAGGTACAATGCAATAACTAAAATACAGAGTATAGATGAACAATGGGAAATGTTAAGGGACTCCATTCATCAAACTAGCAAAGAAGTATTACCAGAGAGAGGCAAAATAGCTAAGAAAAAATGGATGAATGAAGATATCTTAAACCTGATGGACAAAAGAAAACTAGTATAAAAATGACAAACAAGAATACGCTAAGATAAATAAAGAAATAAAAGATAAATGTGGGAAGGCTAAAGAAAGTTGGTTAAACGAGCAATGCAAAAAAATTGAATTAAATTCCATTAAAGATACAAAAAATATGCACAGACAAATCAGTGAGCTCACAGGAAAAAAAAATAAGAATAAATACAGGGTGTTTGAAATCAAAAACAGGAAAGATAATATTAGAGGAAGATGCTATAATGAAGAGGTGGAATGAGTATATAAGAGAATTATATGAAGGAGAAAGGGCAGAATTAACAGAAGATAGTAACTTAGAAGGTCCACCTATTCTGAAAGAAGAAGTCGCTGACGCTATGAAACGTATGAAGAAATGAAAAATAGCTGGGCCAGATGAAATCACAAAAGAAGAATTAGAAGTATTGGGAGAATTTGGAGTAGATATATTAACCAAAATGTTGAATGATATTTACAGCAGTGGATATTTACCCAGTGATATGCTGAAATCTGTATTTATAGCTATACCAAAACGACCAGGAGCAATTGATTGTGAAGATTTTCGTACAATTAACCTTATAAACCATATCACTAAGCTTCTACTCAGAATCATAATGAGAAGAACCAAAAAGAAAATAAAAATGGAAATTAGTGAAGAACAGTAGGCTATGGATTTGTAGAAGGAAAGGGCACAAACAATGCAATTTATACATTGCGGACACTAATAGAAAGGTCAATAGAGAAACAGAGGGACATAATATTTGTGCTTCATAGATTATACTAAGGCATTTGATAAAGTAAAACATGATGAACTGATTAAAATGTTGGAAGATATCAACACTGATGGAAAAGATTTAAGAATAATAAAGAATATTTACTGGAACCAAGTAGCAGCAATTAAAATGGGAAATAAAGAGGGTAGTTACGAACAGATAAAGCTAGGAGTACGACAAGGGTGTGTCTTGTCACCAGATCTTTTCTCCCTGTATAGCGAAGTAATAATGAGAGAGATCAAAGAGATGCCAGGAATACTAGTTGGAGGTTATAATATAAATAATATACGCTATGCAGATGACACAGTATTGGTGGCGGATAATTCAACAGACCTACAACAATTATTAGACGTTGTAGTAACAGAGAGTGCAAGGAAAGGACTCAACTTGAATATCAAGAAAACAGTAACAATGGTAATTATCAAAGAAAATGGTGACACCAAAATGTGACATAGAAATAGAAGGGAAAATCCTTAACCAAGTTGATAATTTTAGATACCTAGGGGCATTTATAACATCAGATGGAAGATGTACAACAGAGATTAGGAGCAGAATAGGGCAGGCAAAAGCCGCATTTCATAAAATGAAGAGTATCTTATGCAATAAGTCACTGTCACTGAATGTAAGAAAGAGAGTGCTGAAATGCTATGTAGAACCAGTTTTGCTATAAGGCAGTGAATCTTGGAATGTAAATGAACAAATTAAGAAGAAATTAGAAGCAACAGAGATGTGGTTCCTGAGACGAATGTTGCGAATTCTTTGGACTGCCAGAGTAACTAACGACGACTGCCTGAAACAGGCTAATGAAACTAGAACATTATATACAACAATAAGACAGAGACAAACAGCTTTCCTCGGTCATGTGATGAGAAGAGAGGCATTGGAGAACATCGTAACAACTGGAAAGATCGAGGGGAAGAGAGGCAGAGGTAGACCAAGAGAAGTGATGCTGGATGGATTGAGACGGTGGCATGGAGGAATATCAGCAGCAGAGTTGATCCAGAAAACCAAAGACCGAGATCTATGGAGAGCCATGAACGCTTACGCCAGCCGGCACGGCACTTGATAATGATGATGATGATATATATATATATATATATATATATATATATATATATATATATATATATATACATACACACACACACAGGCACACACACTTACACTCCCTTACTCACTCACACTCACTAACTCTCTCACTCACTCGACAGTAGTGTGCATGCGATTATATTATACATGATAAAATCAAGTGGCATACATATGATACCTCGTAATATGAAAGATGAGAATACATAGAAAACATGATAAAATAAAGTGTCATACATACAACATGATAATGTGAAAGATGAAAATACACAATATGGAATGACATGTTACAGGACATGCGTGCACTCAACTCTCCCTCTCTCTCTCTCTCTCTCTCTCTCTCTCTCTCTCTCTCTCTCTCTCTCACACACAAACTCCCTAATTATCTCACCCATTCTACTGTGGTGTACATGTGTTCATGTTATAAATTATAACATCAATTGGCATTCAAAATGATAATATGAACATGAGAATACACAACATATATGGAATAGCATGTTACATGATATGCGTGCGCTTAAATCTCTCTCTCTCTCTCTCTCTCTCTCTCTCTCTCTCTCTCTCTCTCTCTCTCTCTCTCTCACTCTCACTCACACACAGACACACACCCTCTCGCTATAAATTACAAATTCCTTCGCATACACACGAAAACATATACACATACACAGACGAGCATACACACAATATACACACGCACATACACACATATCCCCACGCACACATACTCACATCCACACCCATATACACATACTTACACACAGACACACACACAAATACACACTCCCTCGCATACACTGCATTCATGCACACATACACACAAACATGCACATACATACACTAACATACGTATATATATATATATATATATATATATATATTTATATATATATATATATATATATATATATATATATATATATATCCATCCATCCATCATGTGCCATGCCGGTAAGCGTGGGCGGTCATGTTCTGCCATCTCACTCGATCAACAGAGTCGTGGATCAGTTCCGTGTTTCTGTCTCGACCATGCCACAAGGCCAAGCCATCCAGATACTTGTTTCTAGGTCTTCCCCTTGGTCTGTTCCCCTCGATCTTACCAGTTGTCACCAAGTTCTCCAAATCATTTCTTCTCATAACATGCCCAAAAAATTGTGACTGTCTACGTCTAATGTCTCTGATCAGTTTACGATCTTCATTTGTTTCTTGAAGGACTTGTTCATTGGTCTTTCTGGCTGTCCATGGTATTCTTTGCATTTTCCTCAGAAACCACATTTCTACAGCCATCAGATGTTTTTCAGCCTGGCTGCTCATTGTCCAAGCTTCACATCCATATAAAAGTACAGGTTCTATGTAGCATCTCAACACTCTTTTTCTCGTTTCAATTGACATCTTTTTATTGGTCAGTATGTTTTTCATCTTGCTAAAGGCTACTTTTGCCATGGCGATCCTTGTTCTAATCTCTTCAAGGCATCTCCCATCAGATGTTATTACTGTTCCGAGATAATTGTACCTATTCACTTGTTAAAGAATATTCCCATTTACTTGTATATTACACTGTGGTATTTCGTTCTTCCTAGTGACGACCATAATCATATATATATATATACACACGCACATACACACATATACACGCGCATACATATAAACACGCACACGCATGTACACATACATAAACACACATATAAACATACTTACACACACAAGCACATATACAAACACACATTTACACACACTTACACATACACACCCACACGCACATTCAGACAGGCACACACATACACCCACATACACACACATAAACACACGCATACACACATATGGCCACACGTACACACCAACCCATCCACCCACACACTTACTCACACATACACGCTGCCTCACATAATCTCACCCTCTCACTAACTCATTTACGCTCTAAACCACACTAACTCACTCTCTTACTCGCACAGACAAGTACTCACACACACACACACACTCACCCTCTCTCTCTCTCTCTCTCTCTCTCATTAACTTCTCATGCACTCTCTAACTCACCTACTGTTTCTCTCTTGCACACTCACTCGCTCTCACACTCACTCACACACGCACATACACACATACTCACAAATTCTCCCCCTCACTCACTAACTCACTCTCCCTTACTCACTCACTCACCCGGCGGCTCTCTAACTCACACTCACTCACTCACTCACTTTTTCACTCTCTCACACAGACAGGTATACACACAACACAACCTCCCTCTCACACTAACTCATTCTCTCTCAATCTCTCACACATACGTGTACACAGACATTCACTTACTCTTTCACCCTCGCAGGCACACGCGCATACAAACTCTCTCACTTTCTCTGTCTCATACTCACTCTCTCACTCACATTCTTTCTCATGCACTCTCTCATGCACTCTCTCACTCACACAGTGTAAAATGATAGTGAAAAAATGATACCAGTAGGTGACTTATGGAGGCATATAGTCGGTATGAAGTAAGTATTGAAAGAGTTTTCGGTTGAATGTGTAGGGACTCATTGGCGTTTTCAGATCTGAGCACCAGAATACGCGAGACATGTTTTGTATAAGTCCAATCTAGGCATAGGAACCTGTAATAAATTTAAGCGCTTGCTGTTCATTGCATTAGATTGAATTAACGGTAGAAGATACTCTGGGGTATTTTCAGATATAATTTTATTCACTAATTTGGCTTTGTTAAAAAGGAATCGCTTTCGAAGTGGTAGAAGTCTTAGATGACTATATAAGTTATTACTTTCAACGTGCTTTATGCCAGAAACTAGACGTATAGCGCGGTTTTGAAGCGAACACAATCGTTTCATATTAGATTTAGGGCACCCATCCCAGACTGTGGAACAATAGTCGAGAGGTGATTGGATATAGCATGCATAGAATATTTTTCGTGTGCTTTCATCCAAGAAGTGCTGAATTTTTGTAAGTTGGTAAACTTTTTGTGCTATTCTCTTTGTGAGGACGTGAACATGAGAGCTCCAGTTTAGATGTCTGTCAATTAAAAGACCTAATGTTTTGTGTTCATTTACATTAACTATAGGTAAAGTGTCCACGCGGAGATCGAGCGGTGCCCCAGTTATGGCTAGTGTCTGTAGTTTTTGTCTGGTCGTTATTAGCATGGATTTGGTTTCGTCGATGTTAAGAATCATGCGGTTTTCATTGCTCCATCTACTAAGGTTATCAAGTTCGTTTTGCAAAGAATTCTCTAAGTCACTAAGGTTCTCTTGACTAGTGTATATAGTGCAGTCGTCCGCAAATAGGTCACACGAAGTATTGAGGTATAAAGGAAGATCGTTAATATACACTGCAAAAAGCAGTGGACCTAGTATTGAGCCCTGAGGCACACTAATATTAAGTTGTGTGGGTTTTGATAGTCAGTTATTGAAGGACACTACTTGTTGTCTGTCGGATAAAAATTACGTAATTAGGTTCACCAGACCTGTGCTAGTTTTCATTTGTTTGAATTTTCTAATTAAAATATCATGATCTACCATATCAAAGGCCTTTTTAAAGTCTGCAAATACTGCTCCACAAATGTTGCCATTGTTGATACAAAGATGCCAGTTATCGGTCATTTTTGTTAGGACACTATGGCAAGAATATTTAGGTCGAAACCCAGATTGACTGTCAATTATTAGATCGTTGTTAATTAAATGGTGTAATGTTATTTTATGTATGTGTTTTTCTAATGGCTTTGATACCGACGATAGTAAGGAAATAGGTCTATAATTACCCAAGACGCTATTATCAGTTGAGCCATTTTTAAGTAGAGGATAAACTTTAGCAATTTTAAAGGCAGATGAAAAGTAGTTTTTGGACAGGCACTGATTATATATGAACGTCAAGGACTCACTAATAATTGGTGCAGCACAGCGAAGAATGTTATTACTGATACCATCTAGGCCTTCTGAATTTGTTGCTTTGAGATTCGAGAGATATTTATACTCTTCTGCAACAGACATCAAGGGAATTTCAGGGGGAATATTTCTAGAGCATTTCTTTTCACAGAATGATGACAGTGAGCTTAAATTACAAGCTGAGTCTGGTATTGAGTACTTTAGATTCTCTATTTCTGATTCAAAGAAGCAACTGAAATCCTCGCATGTTATAGTGCTCGGTAGAGAGAGAGAGAGAGAGAGAGAGAGAGAGAGAGAGAGAGAGAGAGAGAGAGAGAGAGAGAACTCGTGTTCGGGTGGCTAAGCTCCTTTCCCAAGACATCAAAAGTAGAGGACAGATAAGAACAGAAAGTCAAGTGTGCAGGTTCTTGCGGAGCAAGATAAACAACACCTAATACACAAAATCCGTAGAAAACATGTACCTAAAGCGAAATCATCAGACAAGCATTGGTGTCACCTAACTCCTGAAAATGGAAAAAAAAAAAACGTCACCTCCCCGTTTGGGAATCGAACCTCGAGCTCCCGTGTACCAGGCTGAAACACTAACCACTATGCTACTGAGGGCACGTTAACGGATCAACAAAATATTGTTAATGTGGACACACGCATAGGAATAATCACGTGACCTACTTCGATTGCTAATATAATTTTTTTTCTATTCGCAATGGAATTGCGAATAATCACACCGATAATTATATAATGGCAGGTTTCGCCACCCAAAAAAAGTTATGGGGAAAAGTTCTAAACTTTAAAGCTGTTATTGACAGAATTAGTAAATTACGAATAAAAGATAGATGGGAAAATATAACGATCATTAATGTACATGCACTTCATTGCCTCTCTGTGTGAGTGAGATCCATCTGGGCATGAATATTTCTGTATGATTGAGATCCATCCAGGTGTGAATGC
This sequence comes from Cepaea nemoralis, assembly GCA_014155875.1. Lineage (NCBI taxonomy): Eukaryota > Metazoa > Mollusca > Gastropoda > Stylommatophora > Helicidae > Cepaea > Cepaea nemoralis. The sequence continues at coordinate 18,794 of JACEFZ010022938.1, read as the reverse complement.
TTGTCTGCGTGAGCGAGCTCCAAGCATACATGAGTGCTTCTCTGTATGAGTGAGAATGGACACTTATCTTGATCAGCTGCATGCTTTCAACCCCACTGTATGAAATGGATGGGCATCATCATTCTTGATGGAAAAACAACACAAAGTGGATGCGAGTATTGAGTGTAACGTCATGTAAAAGGGAAAAAAAACACTGCTAATTTTGTTAAGTACAGTAAGGTACAGTATTCGATGGTTCACGTGCTTTGCTGATAAGCCAGTGATGCGAGGCTACCATCTGAGGGATTGAACGCCTCTAAGTCAGAATCCCACCCGGATGTGCGACGATATTCTTGTTCGCGTGCTTGGCTGGTGGGCCCGTGGTGCGGGGCTGCCATCGCAATGTTTGCAGAGTTTCCGGCTTGGGTCAGGATAGCAGGACGTGTTTTCTTCTAGCTTCTAACCGACTTAAGTCGGTTGATCGGCGGCTTGACAATCCGCCATCTATAAAACTCGCCATTGTTACAGAATCAGATTTCTGGCTCTAAATGTGAGCGTTACGCACAATCATGGAGAGCCACGACTTCTGCCCTATGCGTCGCCTTAGGCCCAAGAGGAAAGACTAGACTAGATTAAGAAATTAAATGTTGCTTTTTTGACCATGGCTTTGAGTACTAGTATGACTGTTGTATTGTCCGAGCCCCAAGTGGATAGGAATCGAATCCATAGGTGGGGAGGAAAGGTCAGCTGTCCCAGCTTGTGTGGGGCCCTGTTGATGTAAAATCCTTTTGGGGTGGTCGTAGCAAAGGCTGGATATATTAACTATTAGTAACATACCTGTCCAAGCGCCGGGGGGTCTTGTTACACTTACACTTAGCTTATAACTGTATATTAAGAGAAGCGCGCAATAAAATTGCGATTTATTATTTTAAATTTTTAATTAAAATTTAATCACACAAATTTAACTTTTTCCATTGCTTCCACTGGTTTGTATCTTTGTCGCTTAAGAAAGAGGTTGTTGTGTTTTATGTATATATTGCTTTAGGCTCTTTTAGGCGATCATCGTTAGTTACTCTTGTAGTCCAAGAAATGCAACTCATTCGTCCCAGGAACCCAATCTCTGTTTTTTATTCAAGTTCTTCCTGGGGGTGACAGTCAATGACCATATTCGTTGTCTAGAATAGCGTTTAGTAGGTTAGGGGGACGGATGTTTTATCTCTATTAGGTTGGAAATCTGCCTAGTCAGCAGAACATCGGCTGTTCTGTAAACAATGAGAATGTTAGTGTTTTTTGGTTTGACACGTTGAAAGTCTGTTAGAAGAGGTGGCAGCGGGTATTCAAGGGCTCAGTAAGGCAAACGTGGTTTTCAGGAAGGTCGACTTCATAACCGACAATGTTGATTGATTGTAGACTTGCCGCTATTGCAGCTGTGAATTTACAAAGTGTGTAGAGGTATACTATGTAAGAAATGTTATTTTAGCAAGACTTAAGGAAAAACCCGTGTATTGTTGAGAGCTGGAACAAAGAAAAGCTAGTGTAGCAGACATTGCGGTATGGAATGTTGAAGATGGCAGCCATGGGAAATAGACCCGTGATGACGAATGACAAGATGATATAGAAACTATGCCAGCGGAACAACAGACGACCTTGCCATAAATGTTAACCGTCATGAGTGCTTCATTGAAGCTCGTGTACAATTTAGGTTTGAAGCTCTTGGTGATGTGACATTGAAAAGTTGTGAAGACATCTATGAAAGACATATATATTTTATAGTAGAAAAAAACCAAGATTGGAGACAGATGGATGCGAAATCTGTAGAAGGGCTTCTCTAGCACCTACTCTGGACTGGTAATTTGAAGTTTTCGGTAATGTAAAGGGCGGGAAAACGCTTACGGTGATGATTAAGGACCAGATTTTTATAAGTTTGGATAAAGCATGTCTTTACTAAGTCGAAGTATTTTTCTATTTGATTAACACATTTTCCTAATTTTAAAAGTTCGGGTATGATATATAAGTTTAGTCAACCTTTTACTTGATTTGGCTAACAACTTTCCTATGTTTTATAAGCTTGGTTAAGAAATTTCTTAACTTGGCCTACATTTTTCCTATTTGGCTAACACATTTTCTTACTGTTTATATGTTTGGACAACATATTTATAAGATTAGTTGAAACATGTCTTTACTTGGCCAATATTTTTCCTAATTTGGCTAACATATTTTCTTATTTTGATCAACCTCTTTTTAAGTGTGTTTGAGACATTTCTTTACTTGGCCAAAATTGTTCAAATTTGGCTAAGAAATCTTCTTACTTGGTCGACATATTTATAATTTTGGTTGAGATATTTCTTGACTTGGTCATCAACATGTAAACCCGCTCACCACATAACACCCATATGTACCGTCATCACTAACAATCAACAAGTGAACGCACTTATAATACATATAACTGTTTATTTTACAGTATTTCCAGTAAATTTTACAACAATAATAAGTAGCATAATATCAGTATGCAAAATGGATGGTTAAATGTGGGATGTTATACATAGCATGAGCATGTACGGCAGGGTCCTACATGGGCCATACAAGGGATGCTATTTATTAAACAAGCTGGAATTCTGGGATATGATAGAGATAAAAACATATAGCTGGATAGTCTCTGTTATGTATTTGGTATTTGGACGTTGTTGCATAGCTTAGGTAAGAATGTCTTGTTCGTGTACTCTTTTGATAAAATCGTCAGTTTTGTCTATTTTTGATTAGTTGTGGGAGTTCTAAGAAAGAAGCATTATCGGAAGATGCGTGGAAAAATCGAAGAGATTGTGTTTCGCTATGCCTAAGGACTATATGATAACTAAAGTTGATTTTGAATATGCTCTTTTGACTGATACAGACTTTGTACAAGGTCTCTGTCCAGTCTTTAGGTGAATTGTGTGTGGACTAATACAAAATGTATAGACAGACATATATGTATTGATCATGTGATGTATTTTGATACTACTCCAGTTGTCGGTGTATACTTGTCTGACATCATCTGGCAGCTTGTGTAGACAAACTGCTTCATCCTTGGGTTGTATGTCGCTAACTGGATAGGAATTTTTGTCTTGTTTAGTGTTTTTCTCGCTGACTGCCACGTCACTATTAGTAGCAAGCGGTCTCTTACGTAATGTTGCTAAAAAGGTTTTGAAGTTTCTGTTGGTATTACACTGGGCGATACTCCTGGTATAGTGTATTCTTTTGTAATGTGACGTTATAGATTGTCTTTCCTTTTAAACATGTGTCTACAAGTTTGACACGAATACACTTGGTCTTTGGTGCTGTGGATGGTCCGAATGTGGCGAAGAAGATTACGTGCTTCAGTGAACCTTTGCCCACAAGTTGGACATAAGTGTTTCTCAGATGATTGCTTAGTGGATATCTTAGGCACGTTCGCTAGTAAGTTGATACTGAGACAAGCAACACGTTACTTGAAATCTGTTCACACCGAGCCGCTGAATATGGCGTTGAATATATTTAGTTTCTCTCTTTCACTAAAGGTAGATAACTTGACGTTGGCTAGTTTAGGACATCAAATATTCAAACCAAAAGCTGTGTTGCTAACTAGTTTAGTATATGGTATCAAACCTGAACAATTTATTCTAGGTCTTTGTTTCAATCGGTGCAAATATCTTTGCAGATGTCGTTGTAAACTATGGCAGAAGGATGCTGTTGCTTACACTTGGGATGCTTCTGCTTATACAAATAGTTGATCCTTCTTACAAGGCAGCTGTGACTATCCAAGAACTGGAAGAACCCGCTAAATCTGTAGGTCCGTATATAGCTGACAGCCTATGGATACTGAGCCAAAAAGGTGACTAGCAACCTTTCTAAACTTGAAGGCACATAACAGTTGAACGACCATAAAACTAAAGACTCGATCTTCCATCGTTCATGTGCAAATTACAAAGGGAGTGAGGTGGCGAGTTGGTTATATATTACATAAAGTAAGCCCCGACCACCGTATAGTTGCCAGCCAATCAGTGCTTGTCTAACATAAAATGTGGATCAATTCTACCACCAACACCCTGATTGGTTGTAAGCCACACGTGCGTGAGAGGTGTTGGGTTGTTTATATAATGCCTAAAATAAGCCCCGCATACCGTATACTCACCAACAAATCGGTTGTTGCCTAACATAAAATGTGGCTCAATTCTAAGACCAATACCCGGCTTAGTTGTAAGTCAAACGTGAACGAAGTACTGTAATGGCATGCAAAACAAGTCAGATACATGGTAAAAGACAGACATCATAGTTATAAAACACACACACACACACACACACACACACACACACGCACACACACACATAGACAGACAGACAGACACACACACATTTATGTTTGTTGCTGACATAACTTCACTCGAGTGATGTCCCTTGGCAGTTTTGACCCGACTTGACTGGTCGATGTAAATAAGTGGTCAAACAACCTGAATGCCCTGTAATGGCTTGTAAGCATTGCATTTTGGGTTGTTGGTTTACTTCTAACACAATAATACAGACGAGTAGAGATATTGAGCTTGAAACAGGGAAAATATAGCCAAGAAAACAAAATAATGAGTTGTCTTTAAGAGGGTATACCAATATTCGATATGTTGAAGATAGTCTTTTGCACTTTGGAACACATACTGACTAATATAGAGATGTAAATTACTATGAGACAATGAGTGTTTAGGCACCACACAGAACCGACATTTTATATAGATGTGAAGCTCGGTCAGTGAGCAGACACGTTGATAAACATCTAACGCTAGTGGCGTTGGAAATTCTGATGAAACATATAAAAAAATTCACTAGACATGTGAATCACCCTGCAAATAATACATGACCACAGATAAATCCACAGCATAACAGACACATAGACACTATACCAGCTATGTAAGGCACCACGCTGTCTGATACAGTATACATAACAGGCGCTTTCCAATAATATCACATATCTTTTTAAGCAGTAGTAAACCCGTATACACAGATACACGCTACTTTCCTATCGGACCACTCTAGGCAAAGCCGCACTACAGATACATAGAGGATGACCATTGAGTTGAAATGAAATATTATTGGTTATTTTCACACCCGGATGTAATAGGAGACAATTCACAACACAGCTACGATTCACCGACAGGGGTGATATGTATTAACTTGACATATTGGTCAGTCTATGTACACCCAAACAACATAGTACACCATCTTTTTTCAAGCCACAAGCGTTTTCAAAGTCACAAGAATAACGAAATTTAAGATAGGCGCGGCAGATGCTGATACTGCTTGTGGTATCCCCTACTCATACCACTTGTTTTAACTGCTTAAGGACATATACGCTGGGTATATAAGCCCCAACCGTCAATTATGAGAAGATATGAGGCTAGTGCTATTGATTTAATTATTTTTATTGTGTAGATGTCCCGATAATAGGTTTTAAGCCTTTAATCCCCTACCGACCTTTATATGGCCTTTTAATAACATCAGGGACTACTTGCAATGGCGGAGATATCAATAATATTAATAACCCAACTCATTCATAACGCTGACTATAAGGCCCTAGATTAGCCGCTATGCTGATGAATATTGAATGTTTTTTTGTAACAGGTGGCGTAGTTTATGGGTATCATGTGTTCTCCCGTTTATGTTATGTTAAGTTAAGGTGTGAAGTCGAATGCCTATGTTTTTCCTCGGACTTGTGGCCGCGACGACACGGGTGGACAAAGCGATCCTAACCCTAACCTGTATGACCAACTAGACACCCCACACATTGACGACTATTACTCTTACCAGTGGCACAGCACTGAGATTCGAACCTGTCACCTCGGCTGGGGCACCACCTAAGCTTCAACCAACACACCACCTCTCCTTCGCTACACATAGCCTGGTTACTACCACCAGCTATCGCCATCACAACTAAGTAACAAAAAAACATTATCAATATTTCTTCTACCCCAGCTCGACCTTCCCACGAGGACTCGAACCCAGCACCCACGGGGACACCGACGCCTATGTTTACTAGTTTCTTTAAGGGTTTTCTTTAACGAGATGATACCGTATGATGATATTGTTTGGAAGCACTTATCGAGATACTTTTTTACTCACCCACCCCTTAACATCAAATTTCACTAAGCCATACCACTACAACACGTTCTAGCGGCCATCTTTACTTTTTTTTTAAGGTTTTCATTTAATGAGCTGACACCGTATGATAATAGATTTTAAGCCCCGGCCACTGAAGACCACTATTAACCAATATTTTTTACTTCCCATTGAAAAATTTGTAAAACACACTTTCCCTGCACAAACAGCGATCTTAACATAATGAAGGTACGACAAGGAGGTGCGGAGGCCTCACATCCTAATTCTCCCCCCCCCCGCCACCCATTTGACCATACTTTCCCACCAAGAATTCGACCTTACCATCCCATACATACAACCGTTGACGTCACTATACACGTCGCACCACCAGTCACCACCTTCTTTTCGCTTACTATTTATGCCGGATCCACCCGATCCTCCTTACCGAAGACACACATGAAGCTCCTCCCTATCCTTAGTAGATGTTTAAAAAATTTTTACCCGCCCAAAAAACACCGAGCTTAACAAGCCAAAAACACGCCTAGGAGGAGTCGCTTGACCACCTTCCACAGGCTCCACAAACTCCACACCATCCCAGCACCACCAGATACCACCTCTAAAGCTCCACAAATTTTAGATGGGTATCCATCCTAACTAACTACTGAAAGATCGTCTTTAACAATCTTCATACATAAATACACATGTATTGATTGGCGTTCATAGAAGTAGAAGAAAGAAGTCGAAGCTTGAGGACGCACTTGACAACATAAACATTGAAAACTATAGTTATATGTCTAGTGCGTCCTCAAGCCTCTATTTCTTCCTTCTACTTCTATCAGCGCCAAGCACTACATGTATGTTTATGTATATACTATCTTGGTGGCCTCACATGGCTCCCCAAGTGATATGTAATCATCTGCATCATCATGTGCCCTGTCGAATGGCATTGGCGTTCACCTCGGTTCCTGGTGTTGTGGTTCAAGTTTATAAATGACTAGCTGCCCGGCCCGGCTTCGCCCAGGCCCTGGCGGGAATCTATCTATCTATCTATCTATCTATCTATCTATCTATCTATCTATCTATCTATCTATCTATCTATCTATCTATCTATCTATCTATCTATCTATCTATCTATCTATCTATCTATCTATCTATCTATATATTTGTCTGTCTGTCTGTCTGTCTGTCTGTCTGTCTGTCTGTCTGTTTGTCTGTCTGTCTGTCTGTGTCTGTCTGTCTGTCTGTATGACATGGCCCGGCTTCACCCAGTCCCTGGTGGGGAGCATCTCATTTAATTCATATAAGTAGTCATATAAGCTCCCGTTCCCGACTATCTATATGTCTGTCTGTATGTTCGTCTGTCTGTCTGCCTGTCTGTCTGACCCGGCCCGGCTTTGCCCAGACCTTGATGGGGAGCATCTCATTTAATTCATATAAGTAGTCATATAAGTTCCCGTTCCCGACTGTCTGTTTGTCTGTCTGTCTGTCTGTCTATCTGTATGTCTGTCTTTCTGACTGTGTCTGACCCGGCCAGGCTTCATCCAGTCCCTGGCGGGGATCTGTCTGTCTGTCTGTCTGTCTGTCTGTCTGTCTGTGTATCTATCTATGTATCTATCTATGTATCTATGTTAAATCTATGTATCTATCTATGTATATATGTAATATATGTTAAATGTATGTATGATACTGTATGATACATACATACATCCTTTTTTTTTTATAGATATAACTATAGCCAGGGGACTTAACTTAAGATATATCAATGCTACTAAAAGTTATATCCCTTGTTTTATTTATTCTTATGTTGAGTCATATAATTACAAAATTAAATTTTAGTAAGTAAATAGAAGATAGTACACTAAGAAACTATTACAGTTGGTTGCACAGGAATGAAAAGAAGACGTGTAGGAAATTTCATCTCAGTCGGATGGATCGTTCGCGAACGTATAAAGAACGGGCATACATATACACACACATACACACATACATGCATACATCCTTTTATATATATATATATATATATATATATATATATATATATATATATATATATATATATATATATATATATATAGAAGATATAGATATTCTTCCCTACCACCGTCATGGGCCATCCAGCATCATTTCTCTTGGTCAGCTGTCTCTTCTAGTTTCATTATCCTCTTGCAGACAGTGTTGTTAGTTACGCTGGCCGACCAAGATATTCGCAACATTCGTCCCAGGGACATTTAGCACAATTATAAGGAAAAGTCAAACAGTGTTCTTTGGTCATATCATGAGAGGAGAGACACTGGAGGGCATTGTGACGACTGGGAAAAGCAGCAGTAGAAGAGATAGAAGCACACCGAGAGAAATGAATCTACATGGTCTAAGATGGTTGCGTTGATGAATATCAACCATATAATTGAACCAGAACACGTAGGGGGAGACTGCGGAGAGACATGGAAGGCACATGAGGATATGAATTTTTATACAAATATTTTAAATGTCTCATTTCGATGTTCAGTTCGCCATGTTATAGATGGCAACGAGATTTTGTAATGAGTGAAAATTAAATTGTCTATTGGACTCGAATTCCTTTTGCTAATACACATTTCAGCCTATAAATTTGAAAAGACCGGACTCCGTGGCGAACGTCTTACTGACACGATTCATAAGCCCGCTTACCCGCATTCGAAACACAGCTCCGACCAATGTGGCAGCAGACCGCGTTTCGCTGGTTTTTAACGAGTTAGTATGGGAGCCGGTCGTTCAGAAAGCAATGGCAAACTACTGAACGTAAAACTTGCCAAGACATCAACAACAGCAGTAAAATGCTGGTGTTGACAGCGATGTCCTATAAAAAGGATACGCAAAAAACAACAACAACAACAATTGAAAAGAAATGTCCTTTAACGGATAAGCTCTACTGTGTCATCGGAGTTTATGTGATAAGCTCTATTTTGTCCCTGAATGTTAAATGATAAGCTGTACTTTGTCACTGATGTCAACTGATATGCTTCTCTGTACCCTGTTATTTGATTTGACTAAGATTCTGTTGTGTCAGCTTTTATAGTCTGGGTAATTCACATGACATAATAAATGTTTGTTTACAGTGGGTGCAGACAATTGCCGCCAGACTTTAGTAAACGTGATGCATCTTTTAGTGGAGTAATAACGGAGACTTTCAAACACATTTTGAAGTAAACGATTGAAAAGCTGTAAATATTCTAACAAAAACTGCAGGCTTACGTTAACAGCACCATCTCGGATAATACAAATACAAATAAAACAACTCTTTAAAGAAGGTGGAATGTTTAATTTGATTATCACACACACTAGAAAAACTACAATACATAAATAACATGAAGCATCTTAACAAACAGTAAACATTATGTATGCCAGTTTATAGCCCTGCTGATGAACAGACATTGCATAAATATAAAGCAATTCAAAGCTGACCCACAACGTGTGAAGAACGTCAACGCTTTCTGAACTAATAGTTCCAGGACAGGAATGTGTCTACAGGTGACGTAACCAGAGTTGAGGTAAACTGGGTCAAGAACAGACATCACAGCTCTAGGGACATTCCCATAAGTGCTCCGTCCTCATCTTCAACAGCCAGCGAAGAGTCTCTTTACAAACGGTACCAGTTGCAGTCTGTTTATGTGTCCGCCTGGCCTTTCCTCTGAGTGCCGATTGTCAGCCTGATCCTCTGGTCACTCCATGCCTCACCAGTCTTTAGGCTCTGATTCTGTATCTATTCTTCCGCACAATACGCACTTGATAACCAGGCGAAGCGCAAATGATGTCTAAATATTACTCTGGCATCAGTTATGACTTCAAACAGTTGTCGTGACTGTCATAAAGGTGTCGTTACTGTCATAAAGGTGTCGTAGCTGTCATAAATGTGTCGCGGCTGTCATAAAGGTGACGTGACTGTCATAAAGGTGTCCATGTTAAAATTTTTTTTTTTTTTTTTTTTTTTTTTTTTTTTTTTTTTTTTACTTTTAAAACATTTATACACTTTTCATTATTATAACTTGTCAACCTGTTAGCTTCTGTAATTTAAAATTTCTGAATGTTTTTGTTAACTTTTTAATAGTTTTTAAACATTTAAATTGTTTTTCTTAATTTTAGGTTTATAAACTTCATAAACTTGCTACATCTTTAAAACTGACATTTTGAATTTACATAACTTTTAAAAAAAAAATTCAGCTTTCAAGAATTTTCTTTAAATTTTAAACTTTTTAAATTGTTAAACATGTGAATCTTTTTACATCTTTAATTTTATATTTCTTAATTTTTTTAAACATTTGAACACATATTTAAAATTTAACATTTTTTGTATTTTTTTAAATTTTTAAACTTTTACAACTTCTGAAACTTTTTAGTATGTTATTTTTTTGCAACTTTAATTTTAACTTTCTGAATGTTTTCTTTTTTATTTTTTTAAAATGTAAGGTTTAAACATTTTTAAATATTTAACTTTAAAAAAAAATAATTATATAATTTTGAATGTTTGACTTTTGAAACCTTCTTTACAACGTTTTATGTTTTTCAAATTTTAACCTTTGTTAAACTTAAACTTCTTTGAATTTTACATTCTTTAACTTTTTAAAACCAACGACCGGGGAGATGTGTGTGTGGGTGAGCGATGTGTGGGCGGGGATGTGTATGAGGAATGCATGTGGGGGATGTGTGTTTGTGTGTGGGTGAAATTTGTTTATGGGTGGAGGTTTGTGTGGGAGGGGAGATGTGTAAGACGTGGTGAAGGTGTGGGATGTGCAGGTGGATGAAGGATGCATGTGAGGATGGGGGATGTGTGTTTGGCTTGGTGGCTGGGGTGTGTGTGGATAGGAGGGTAGATGAGAGATGCATGTGTTGATGAGCGGGTGGGCGATGTGTGAGTATGAGTGATTGATGGATGAGTACGTGAGTGCGTGGATATGTGTGACAGATGAGTGTATGGGTGGGGGGTGTGTGTTTGTGGGAAGATGAGTGTGAGCAGCGGATGTTTGTGGGTGGGGTATATGTGGGTGGTTGGGTGTGTGTAGGTGGGAGGTGTGTGTTTATGGGTGGGGGATATGTGTGGGCAGTTGGGGAGATGTTTGTTGGTGGGGATGTGTGTATAGGTGGGGAATGTGTACTTGAGAGGTGGCGGATATTGGGTGGGTGAGTGGGTGTAGGTTGGCTGATGTGTGTGTTAGTGGGTGGGGAAAATTGTGAGGATGCGGGATATATGTGTGGCTAGGTGCGGTATGTGTGGTTTGGCGGGGTATGTGTGTGTGGTTTTGTTATGTGTATTTTGCTGGGTGGTTGCGGTTGTGTGTGGGTGGTGGATAATATGTCGGTGGGTGTGTGCTTGTCGGTTTTGGAATAGGTGGGGGATCTATGTGTGGGTGGGGAAATGTGTGTGGGTGGGGATCCGTGGGTGGGTAGCGGCATGTATATTTGCCTGGGTCTGTGTGAGTGCGTGCAGGTATGTGTGGGTGGGTGTGGGAGGTGTGGTATATGGGGGATGTGTGGTGGGTGGGGGATGCGTGGGTGGCTGCGGGATGTGTGGGTGGCTGTAGGATGTGAGGGTGGATGGAGGATGCGTCTCACAACATTGCAATATGCACTGTTTATGTTTACAACTTTCATTTGACAATGTTTTGTTTTTCCCCATATGAATGTTCTAAGCGTAATATGCATTGTTTATGCTTACGAAATCCATTTGACAATGTTTTTTCCCCATATGTAAATGTAACATGCACATTTGATGAATGATAGATGAGTGACTGAAAGGGCCGAATGTAAGACGGGCCTGCGTGCCCAATTTGTTACCCTTTTAAAATAAAGTTTGTTCGTTCGTTCGTTCGTTCGTTCGTTCGTTCTCTAATCAGTTTATGATTTTTATTTGCTTCCTGTAGGACGTGGTCATTGGTTTTTTTCTGTCTTTCCATGGTATTCTTTGTAGTTGTTCTCAGACGCCACATTTCCATAAACATCAGATGTTTTTCAGTTTGTCTGCTCATTGTACACGCTTCATATCGGTACAAAAGTACAGGTTCTATGTAGCAACTCAACACTGATTTTTCTTTGTCAGTAAGTTTTCAATCTTGCAAAATGCTACCTTCATCATGTCAATTCTTGTTCTAATCTCTTCAAGGCATCTCCTATCAGATGTTATGACTCTCTAGCGATAATTATACCGATTCACTTGTTTAAAAATATTTCTATTGACTTCTATATTACATTGTGGTATTTCCATCTTCCTATTGACAACCATAATCTGTATCTTCTGACAATTTAATTATAACCCTAGTTGTTCACTGTGTGCAACAACCGCATCTACTAAATGTTGCAAATCCTATTCATTGTCCGCAGTCAATACTGTAGCATCCGCATATCTATTGTTATTGATGTTACGGCTCTCAATGTTGATTCCTTTAATATCTTCTTCATTTCGGAATACATTTTCACTGTACAGTGAAAAAAATATCTGTCATTGGAGTCTACAACAAAAACAGAAAATAAAAAAAAATAAGAAGATCGACGAACGGAAAAAACACACAGATGCAGGCGAACGTTGCAACCCAACTAGTTATCATAGGCCCTATAGACAATCAAGTATTCCGTTATGTTGTCTCTTTTCTACGTCGTTGTGTTTTTTGTTGTACTACTGAAACGGTAGCCTGTATCTGTGTTGTTTTTTGTTTTTTTTTCATTCGTGGAGCTTCATTTTAAATATTATGTGTTTTTATTCCGACTTCTTCGTCATATTGTAGGGGGGGGGGGGGGGGGGGGGGGGCAATTCTCATATAGACACATTTCTCGTATCAAACACAATTGTCCTATACGACAGTTCTCCTTTAAGACACAATTGTCATATGGGACACAATTCTCCTTTAAGACATAATTCTCCCATAAGGCAGAATTCTCATATGAGAGTCAAATCTCCTACAACACAATTCTCATGTAAGACACAATTCTCATGTAACACACACATCACCTATGAGAGAGAATTCTCATACAAGACACAATTCTCCTCTATAACACAATACTATAAGACAATTTTCCTGTAAGACACAATTCTAGTATAAAACAAGTATCCGATACGACACATTTCTCATATGAGACACAATTTTTTATAAAGCATTTCTCCTATAAGACAATTCTACTATGAGAGAAAGTTCTCATGTGAGAGACATTTCTACAGAATGATGTCTGTAACATGTAAATAATTTGTGAGAACTACTCGGGCAAAGTTAGTTTCCAGCCGTTTGCTGCGTGAGAGAAGATAGCTAGCCTCATGTACCACATTATGAAGAACTGCAGTCTGTGTAGATATGTCCAAGTGGGGGTCTCTGCTGGCGCTTCACAGCAGCGATATATAACTTCATCTCAGGGCCGTGTTGTAGATTTTCTCAGTATGATGCAAGTCTTCCAAATGCTGCCCCTTAATGATGCAAGTCTTCCAAATTTCGCCCCTTAATGATGCAAGTCTTCCAAATGCTGCCCCTTAATGATGCAAGTCTTCCAAATGCTGCCCCTTAATGATGCAAGTCTTCCAAATTTCGCCCCTTAATGATGCAAGTCTTCCAAATGCTGCCCCTTAATGATGCAAGTCTTCCAAATGCTGCCCCTTAATGATGAACGTCTTCGAAATGATGCCCCTCCTTTTCAGATTATGCCGCCTCCTTACGGTGTCGCCTAATGCCGCAGCCTCTCTGTATCATAGCACGGCACAGCCGTACTTTATTTCAGGGTCACCATAATTCAAAACAAAGTTCAATATTAAAACAATGCCCCAGAATACCGGGATGATAACTGAAACATGGCCTTTGTCTTTGATGATATTAGTTATAATTAAACTGTAAACTATACACAGAATAACGCCAACGACATTTAACACAAACACCACATACGCACATAGCCTTACGTGTGAATACTCCTTTCTAAAATTGTCAGTGGCTAATTTGTTTATCGTCCGCCAATTGCTACAGTTAAATAGAACTAACATTACAGTGATCATACTACTAATCAGAAGAGAGCCATAGATAATTCCTTCGTTGACGTCTTCAATGCAAAACAACAAACATTTGACTTGACTGGATTCCGATTGGGCGACGCTATCTTCCAACGTGGCAAACTCATCCTCCATGCAGTCAAGTATACAACTGTGCACGTCTTCATTAAATGTGGCTTTCAGCTGTTTTATCATATCTACAACCTCACTTGAACCTGAAAGACATAACATATACAATTCTTGAACGTTAATTATTTCAAATTACATGCCAATATTTTCTACATCAAAACATAAATTTGGAGAGAGTATTTTGTTTCTCTGGTATCCAATATTATATGCCCTGCCAACTGCCATATGCGTTCAAGTCTATCCACAGAACTCGGTCCTTGGTTTTCTCGATCAGCTCTGCTAATAATAGTTCTGACTGTCACCGTCTGTAGCGAAACTCAAGAGGGAGCCCTCTTCATTTCCTGTCTAATGATTGATTGATTTAGGAACCGACATCACAGCATTCAGGGCATTTACATAAACGCTCCGTCCCCATCCTCAGCAGCCAGCGAAAAGTTCAAACACCAATAATTCCAGTAGCAATCTGATTATATGTCCGTCTCGCCTTTCCTCTGAGCGTCGAGCGTCGGCCAGATCCCCTCGTCACACCTCGCTGCCTCATTCTTGCCAGTCCATGGTGATCCATTTGCTCCTCCGAGATGTACACGTGCTCCCACAATGCCGCAATCACGTCTGCCTTGTCATGCATCAATACTCCAACAAGTTTTGCCAAATCGGCCAATCTGTCCGTGTTCATTCCCCTGCACACCGGCATGCCTTGGAGAAAAGATCCAGGTAACGCTTACCACCCGTGACCTCCGAATCGACGCAAGCCACTCTAGACGAGGCCTGCCTGTCCTCACCCTTCTCAGCATGCTTTCTGAGTCAGTTACAATCACGATGTGTGAATAACATCGTGATTTCTTGTCTAAAATGGTGACGTGCTATTTTTAGACGTTGAACCCCACAAGAGATTCTTTGATCAATTGGTTTTTCTAAAATGGACAATAAAACAAGGTTCAATATTACAACAACACACCAGAATATAGGCATGGTAACTGAACCATGACCTTTGTCTTTGATGATCTTAGTTAGAATTAAATTGTAAACTATACACAAAATAACGCCAATGACATTTACTAAAAACATCACATACGCAAATAGCTTTAAGTGTGAATACGCCTTTCTACAATTGTCAGAGGCTTATTGTTTGTTGGGGTGTTGAGAGATATATGGGAATTCACGGCTTAGGGGATATGAACCAAAACGGAGAGAGACTACTAGAATTCTGTGAAATAGCAAATCTGATAGTAGCAAACTCTTTATTTCCGCACAAAGATATACACAAAGTCACGTGGAACTCGCCTGATAGCATCACAAAAAAATCAGATAGACCATTTTTGCATTAATGCCAAATTCCGTTCATCAGTACAAGACGTCAGAGCCTACAGAGGTGCAGATGCTGGCAGTGATCACAATCTCTGCATTGCCAAACTAAAAATAAAGCTCAAGACTCTGCACAGATCACCCAGAATTAAGAAAATAAACTCACAGTCCCTACTGACTAAAGAACACCAACTCGCATTCAATTCAGAGGTACAAAGCAGCTATGCTAACAAAGAAAGTATATCGAGCAATGCGAATATTAAAAACAATATTGAAGAAAATTGGAATTTCCTAAAAAATACCTTGCTAAATGCTGCAACAAACACAGTCGGCTACGTACAAAGACAGAAGAAGAAGTGGCTAAGCGATAACACCTGGACGAAGATACAAGAAAGAAAACAAGCAAAACTAACACTTCTTTCTGCAAAAGACACATCTACATTTTAAACCCATAAGCAAAAATACTCTATGTTGGATAAAGAGGTGAAATCAAGCGCACGAAAAGACAAACAGAACTTTATTCACAGCCTGGCCTCCGAAGCCGAAGCAGCTGCCAGAACTGGAAACAACAGAGTCGTATTCCATATCATGAAGTAACTATGCAATCACTCACCTACACCAAATATACCCATCAAAGACAAACAAGTCAATCAATTGTTACCCGATGACCTCCAAAAGCAACGATGGGCAGAACATTTCAAAGAAATATTAAATAGACAGCAGCCTGACAATGTTCCGAACCTGGATGGAGAAATTACAATTCCCCCACTAGATGCCTCCTGCGAGTCATTCACCATGGAAGAGATTAAAGCAGCCATCAAAAAATTGAAGAACAACAAAGCTGTTGGTGAAGATGAAATCTCAGGAGAAATGCTCAAAGCAGCACATGAGAACACCTTACAACGTTTGTTACAGCTGATCAATTAAATCTGGCAAAGCGAATCCCCACCACAACAGTGGAAAGATGGTGTAATTTTCAAACTGCCTAAAAAGGGCGATATGTCTGATTGCAATAATTGGCGTGGTATCACTCTATTGTCAGTACCAGGAAAACTTTTTTGTAGCATGTTACTTGAGAGATTGAAAAAGGCGATAGATGAAAGGCTCAGAGAAGAACAAGCAGGTTTCAGACCAAAACGGCCATGCATAGACCACATTTTCACCCTCAGAATAATCATTGAAGACTCCGTAGAATTCCAGTCGAAATTAATCACCAACTTTGTCGACTTTCAAAAAGCCTTCGACAGTATCCACCGTCCTTCACTTTGCAATCTACTTAACATCTATGGTTTTCCTACCAAATATACCAACGTCATAAAATCTTTCTACAAAGAGACACTTTGCTGCGTAAGAACAGAAACAGGCAACTCTGACTGGTTCTCAGTCGAAACAGGAGTGAAACAGGGTTGTGTCTTATCACCGATTCTTTTTGGAATAGCTATCGATTGGGTCATGCGCAAATGCACAAACAACACAAATATGGGTATCCATTGGGTTTACAAAATTCTAGAAGACCTGGACTTTGCCGACGACATAGTACTTTTGAGTTCAACACACCCGGATGCCCAAGAGAAAATAAACCACCTCCAAAATGTTTCAGGGCAAATTGGTCTCCAAATTAACAATACAAAAACAAAGACTATTGATCTTACCAACAGTTCAGATGACACCAAATTGAACAGCTACGTTCTTGAAAAAGTCAACAGCTTCACATACCTAGGAAGCAAAATGACATCTACAGGGGACTCAACACCAGAAATATCATCTAGAATCGCACTGGCATCTAGTGCCTTCAATAAACTGTCAAACATCTGGAAGTCAAAGACACTCAGCAAACACACAAAACTTAAAATCTTCAACTCTTGTGTGATTCCAGTGTTAACGTATGGATGTGAAAGTTGGAAATCAACGGTACTTTAGATAAAAAATTAGACAATTTTGAGAACAAATGTCTTAGAAGACTTCTAAACATCCACTGGACAGACTTCAGAACCAATTCGCAAATAAGACAAGAGACTAAGCAAGATACAGTATCCAATTTCATAAGAAGACGCCGTTGGAACTACATCGGCCATGTACTCAGAATGGACAAGTCAAGACTCCCCTACCAACCCCTCATATGGTCACCAGTAGGGAAAAGAAAACGGGGAAGACCAAGAGAGACCCTGCGTAGAACCATCATTAGAGAAGGCTCATTCAATGGCCAAGTAAATATCCAAGATCTACAACAGGTAGCAGCGAACCGCCAAGCATGGAGAGACAGGACTTCTGCCCTATGCGCCGCCTTATGCTCAAGAGGAAAGACTAACTAACTATTCTTTGTTGTTTTATCATCCGCCAATTGTCCCAGTTAAATAGAACAAAACTTACAGCGACCACACTACCAATCAGGCCTAAGGCAACTTTAATTGCTTTGTTTGCGTCAGGAATGCAAAACAATAAACAAATGACTTTACTGGATTCCGATTAGGCGACGCTATCTTCCAACGTGGCAAACCAATCTTCCATGCAGTCAAGTATACAACTATGCACGCCTCCATTAAATGTGACTTTCAGCTATTTTATCATATATACAACCCCATGTCGTATTTTGCGCACCTCATGTCATCGTAAAGTTGCACCTTAACCCACTATCTAGATTATTAGCAATGCGTTGCGCTGTTTCGCATTGGAATGTTGCGACAACACTATAATTAGCCCTGCCAACCGTGTAACATTTGGATCAGGCGTTCGAAACTCAGAGTAGGATTGGAAATCAGTAATCTTTGTGGCGTGCCAAAGTGCTTGATGGGATAGCCCAGAGTCTAACCGTGCACACGTTGCGCTATATTTCAAGAGGAACAATTGTGTTTTTCGCTTGGAATTATTTTAACTTGGTGTCCCTCCCGATTCAAGGTGAGGAAAGACGGTGTTCGCAGAGTAGATGGAAGGATATACTGGTGAATAAAAGATGGATGAATCCAGAACAACAATGCCAAGGATCAGTCTAGGAGTCTAGATCGAATTTCCTCATGATGTGCTGATGACGATGCCCATGTCAACCCTGCAAAGGCATCGTTTGCATGGTTCTCCTTAAACAACCATATTGTGAAAACAGACCTGCCGGCAGTAAGAATGGATGGGAGCATTCAGAGTAGAACCCAGTCAATGACATATCTTGGCGTGAGGCTTGATCGTAGCCTGTCCTTCAGAGATCATGTCGATTATGTCATAACGAAGGCTCGAAAAGGTCTGTCAGCAATGAGAGTTATGGCGAATGCCAATATCGAGCAAAGACTGCTAATACTTCTGT
>JACEFZ010022937.1:0-132776 GCA_014155875.1 Cepaea nemoralis | reverse complement strand
ATTACCTGCCTCTCTGTGCCCGCTTCGTGTTGGCCATAACCTGCCTCGTGCATTCTCACACCTGTGCGTCTTTCATCTCCTCTGGTCACTTTGTGTTGGGACGCACCCTGCTGTTGTGCATTCTCTCGCCTGTGTGTCTTTCATCTCCTGTGGTCACTTCGTGGTGGACGTACCCTGCTGTTGTGCATTCTCACGTCTGTGTGTCTTGCATCTCCTGTGCCCACTCCGTGTTGGACATACCGTGCTTTTGTGCATTCTCACATCTATGTGTCTTTCATCTCCTGTGGCTACTTCGTGTCGGCCGTACTCTGCCTCGTCAACAGACACCACGCCTTCGGTCACTGTGCGATGTTTGTATTTGTTTAGTGTTTCGGAGACTTGATGGTGTTTGTGCGCCAGTTTTCTTCACTGTTCAGATCGTGTATATTATTTTTTTTTTTTTTGGTCTTCTTAATTCTAACTATCACACTAGTATCACAGCCTGGGATTGTGAGATAAGCAGCACCATTTTACCCCACTTTTTTTTCTATAATTTATTTTTTATTTTATTTTCGTTGTTTTCATTTTTTCATCTTTCCGTTCTACTTTACCCCGTTCTTATGCCTTCACGTAGTCACCGTAGTGTCTTCCCGTGTTTATATGTTGTGTTTTGTGTATTTGTTTGCTGATGAAGGCTAGTCGCCGCAACGTCCTGTGTTTTCCGTGATTGTGTTCTGTAAAATTGCATTACTTTGTGTTATTTTATATTATTTTATTCTAAGAACTTTTCTGCAACTTCCAAGCGTAATATTGCGTTTGTGAAATGGTTTATTTCCCCAAGCGGTATCGAAACGTGGTTGGCTGCTGGCGGGCATGCAATTTTTCCGTTCTTAGTTTTTGCCGAGACAAGTATTGTTTTGTTTTATGTTGTTGTTTTTTTTTTCAACCAATCAATCAATCAGGTGCCGTTTCCACAATGAAGATTGGCGTCAATGGATCTCCGACACAGCCTCTCACCCTGACTGTATATTCTGTCAGATTTATGTTCGTCCATCTCTTGATGTTATCTTCCCACTTGTATCGTTGTCTACCTCTTTCTCGCTTATCTTCAATCTTGCCCTCCAGTATGTATTTTTTTTTTATAAGAGCGTTGTCTTTTAACGTGTCTGAAATATTTAACTTGTCTCCTGTTTATCTCTTTCATCAACTCTCTTTTCATTCTCAGCTTTTCTAGAACTTCTGTATTTGATTGTGTCTGTTTCCATGAAATACGAGATATTCTTGTGTATATCCACATCTCCAGGGCTTCTGTTCGCCTTTCTCGTTACTTGTTCAATGTCCAGGCTTCCGCGCCATACAGTAGTTTTGAACATACGTAACATGTGACAATTCTAATTTTGTTCTAATGTTTTTTTTTTTGGTAATTCTTTTATTTCTTTTGTTCATTGATAATGACTTGGGTCGAGTTTGCCTGTCCCTCTGAGTGGTTTTTTTTTTCCGCATTCGTCGAGGTTCCTAGTTATATTTTCTGTGTTTATTTAAACACCATTATCCCAGTACCACAAAATATAACGTCTTGTGTTTTCTCTTTGTACAAGGGTAAGTTAAGTAAGTCACAAATGGCTGTAGAAAAATAACTACATATGATAACAACTTGAAACCAGTTGATTTTTGTACATAATTGCCCCTTTATTTCTCAACACAATTTTCCACCAACATTGATGCACTTATCCCATCTTTGTATCAGTCCGTCCAAACGGGTTGCATAGAACTGCGTGCTTTTTTTTTTTTTTTTCATTTACCGGCCATCTCACAGAAGTGTGTGGCTTACTTATTGACTCGCCCTCGTAACTTTTTCTGCCCAGCTATGCACCGCTTTACGGGACAAACATTTGTCAGCATAAACACTGAAAACTCACCTTGGCGGGAGACATTTCGCGAATGACGCCGAAGTTGAATGTGAAGTGAAAACGTGGTTTAGAAAACAGAGCACGCGCTTCTATGCAGCCGGTTTGGGAGGACTGATAAAACGAGGGATAAGTGCATCAATGTTGGTAGAAATTATGTTGAGAAATAAAGGGACAATGTATGTATGAAAATAAACTGGTTTCAAGTTATTATCATATTTAGTTGTTTTTCTACAGCCATTTGTGACTTACTTATTAACTTAACTTCGTAAATTGCAGGTCAACATGAGCGCTGATCCTTCTTTAGCAGACCCTTCCGGTAAGGGAAATAATCCGAGTAATATGCCGCATAATTGTCCCCCGAATTGTCAACATCAGTGTTGCCCCGGGCAGACTCGTACAATGGAAGTCACTTTCGTGCAGCCTCAACAGGTATACGGTCGCGAACAAACATCTGTGGTGTGCCAGTGCTGTGGTACTCAAGTCGTTACAAACATTGCTTATCGTAACGGGCTCTTCACGTGGCTGCTGGCTTTTGGTATGGCCTTATGTGGGTAAGTGGACAGATCATCATCATCATCATCATCATCATCATCATCATCATAATCATCATCATCATCATCATCATCATGTGCTATACCGATACGCGTGGGTGGTCATGGTTCGCAGTCATCAATCTCTTGGATCAGGTCTGTGGTCGTACCCCATATATGCCATGTGGCCAACCCATCCAAGTATTTTTCACTTTGTATTCCTCTTGTTCTTTTCGCATCAATTTTGCCATTTGTTATTTAGTGATTAGAGAAGATGATCATCAATGCACTGGGACGCAGAGGTGTTTCCAAGGCACCAGGGCCGGGTTGTATACTGGCCAAGACCTATTGACGCGTCCTCGTTGAGCGTCCTGGGCAACAGGTCCCTTCGGGGTCCTGGCTAAAGTCAGTAGGATCGCCGATTCCTCCGAAGTCGGAGAGTGTCTGCCTGTACGGCGAGGAACCACCAGTCTGCACACCAATAAGCCAGACATGGGTCAACGGATACTCACGCAAGGCACCAGGGCCGGGTTATATACTGGCCAAGACCTATTGACGCGTCCTCGTTGAGCGTCCTGGGCAACAGGTCCCTTCGGGGTCCTGGCTAAAGTCAGTAGGATCGCCGATTCCTCCGAAGTCGGAGAGTGTCTGCCTGTACGGCGAGGAACCACCAGTCTGCACACCAATAAGCCAGACATGGGACAACGGATACTCACGCAAGGCACCAGGGCCGTGTTATATACTGGCCAAGACCTATTGACTCGTCCTCGTCGAGCGTCCTGGGCAACAGGTCCCTTCAGGGTCCTGGCTAAAGTCAGTAGGATAGCCGATTCCTTCGAAGTCGGAGAGTGTCTACCTGTACGGCGAGGAAACACCAGTCTGCACACCAATAAACCAGACATGGGACAACGGATACTCACGCAAACCTCAGGTCCTGTATGAATGACATCACACTGATGTTGGACAACAGGATGCCTTCATCCGACATACAGGACTTCGCATTGGAGCTCAAGCAAGCAATCAATGCACTCCGGACAGGTCCGTTGGGGCTCCGATCTCCCCCTTAACATCTCTGCTAGATTGTATTGACTGATTGTACCAATCTGTGATGATTAAGCAAAGATCTTGTGCCCTTGAGAAAAAGCTCATTTCTGGCAGTTGTCATTACGGTTTCAAGAGTATATCTCATTATAATGTGCTCAAAATATCTTGACTGTTTGTGTTTAATTTCTCTAATCTGTTTACAGTTTCCACTTGCTTCTTGTAAGGCTGCCTCGTTTAGTTTGTCTGTCCATCCGTGGTATTCTTTGCATGTTCATCAGAAACCACATTTTCACTGTCGTTAAAGATTTCTCAGCGTGTCTGCTTATTGAAGTGGACAGTCATATTTGGTCAAAGTGAAAGTACCAATCCCTGCACCATCGTGGAAAAATGAAAAGATGGGATAGATCCATATTACTTTGACCAAGAAACCTTTAGTGTGTGATGTGTTCGGTATACTATCGATCTTCTTCTTCTTCTTCTTCTTTTTTCCCTTTTCTTCCGCCCCCTTACCTTCTTCCCCTTTTTCTTTTTCCCCTTTTTCCCCCCTCCCCTCCCCTCCTCCTCTTTTCCCCTTTTTCTTCCCCTTCTTCCCCCCTTTTTCCCGCCCCCCTTTTTCTTCCCCTTTTTTTTTTCTTCCTTCCCCCCCCCACCCCCTCCTCCTCTTTCCCCTCCCCCCCCTCTTCTTTTCCCCCCTCCCCCCCCCCCTCTTCTTCTTCTTCTTTTTTTCCTTCCCCCAAACCTCCCCCTCCCTCCCACCCCACCCCCCCCCCCTTTCTTCTTCTCTTCTTTTTCCTTCTCCTTCTTTTCCCCCCTTCTCCCCCCCTTTTTTTCTTCCTTTCTCTTTCTTCTTTTTTCCCCCTTCTCTTTTCTTCTTTTCTTATTCTTCTTCTTCTTTTTTCTTCTTTCTTCTTCTCTTCTTTTTTCCCCCCCCTTTTCCCCTTCTTCTATCTTCTTTTCTTTTCTCTTTTCTTTTTTACTTTTCTTCCTCCCCTTTTTCTTTTCTTCTTCTTCCTTCTTCCTTCTTCTTTTCTTTTCTTTTCTTTTCCTTCCCCTTCTTCCTCTTCTTCTTCTTCCCTTTCCCCGCCTTTTTTTTCTTCTTTTCTTCTTCTTTTTTTCTTCCCTTTTTCTTCTCTTCTTTTCTCTTTTCTTTTTTTCTCTTCTTTCTCTTTTTTTTCTTTTCTTATCTTCTTCTTTTTCTCTTCTTTCTTTCTTTCTTTTCTTTTTTCTCTCTTTTTTTTCTTCTTTTTCTTTTTTTCTTCTTTTTTTTTCTTTTCTTAATCCTTCTCTTTTCCCTTCTTCTTTTCTTCTTAAACCTTCTTCCTTTCTTTTTTTTCTTATTTTTCTTCTTCTTCTTTTTCTTCTTTTCTCTTCTTCTTCTTTCTTCTTCTTTTTTTTCTTCTTATCCTTTTTTCTCCTTTTTCTTCTTTTCTTTTTTTTTCTTATTCTTCTCTCTTTTCTTTTCTTCTTCTCTTTTCTTTTTCCCTTTTTTCTTTTTTTCTTTTCTTTTCTTCTTTTTTTCTCCCCCTTCCTTTTTTTCTTTTTCTTTTCTTTTCCTCCTTTTTTTTTCTTCTTTTTTTCTTTTCTTTTCTTATTCTTCTTTTTCTTCTTCTTCTTTTTCCCTTTTCTTCTTTTTTCTTTTTCTTCTTCTCTTTTTCTTCTTTTTCTTTTTTTCTTCTTCTCTTCTTCTTTTTTTTCTTTTTCTTCTTTCTTCTTCTTTTTCTTCTTCTTCTTTTCTTCTTTTCTTCTTCTTTTTTTCTTTTTTCTTTTTTTTTCTTCCCCTCCCCCCTTCCTCTTTTCTTTTTCTTCTTTTTCTTCTTCTTTTTTCTTCTTCTTCTTCTTCTCCTTTTTCTTCTTCTTCTTTGTCTTTTCTTCTTCTTCTTCTTCCTCCCCCCTTCCCTCTTTTTCTTTTTTCTTTTTCTTCCTTCTTCTTTTTCTTCTTTCTTCTTTTTCTTCTTCTTTTTTTCTTCTACGTTTTTTTCCTCTTCCCCTTTTTCTTTTCCTTTTCTTTTTCTTCTTTTCTTCTTTTCTTTTTTTTTTTTTCTTCTTTTCCTTTTCCCCCCTTTTACCCCCTTTTTTCCCTTTTTTCTTCTTCTTTTTCCTTCTTTTCTTTTTTCTTCCTCCTCCCTTTCCCTTTTTTTCTTCTTTTCTTTTTTTCCTTCTTTTCTCCCCTCCTCCTCTTTTCCTTCTTCTTCTTTTTTTTCTTCTTTTTTTCTTTCTTCTTCTTTTTCTTCCTTTTTTCTTTTTTTCCTTTTTTCTTTTCTTCTTTTTTCTTTTTCTTCTTCTTTTTTTTTTTTCTTCTTTTCTTTTCTTCTTTTCTTCTCTTCTTTTCTCTTCTTCCCCTTTTTTTTCTTTTTTTTTTTTTTTTTTTTTTTTATTTTCCCTCTTCTTCTTCTTCTTCTTTTTCTTCTTCTTCTCTTCTTCTTCCCTTTCCCCCTCTTCTTCTTTTCTTTTCTTTCTTTTCTTCCTTTTTCCCTTCCCCTTTTCCCCCCAACCTTTCCTCCCCCTTTTCCCCTTCCTTTTTCCTTTTTTTCCTTTTTCCTTTTTTCCCTTCCCCCCTTTTCCCCCCCTTTTCCCCCCCCCCCCCTCCCCTCCCCCCCTTTTTTTCTTTCCTTTTCGCCCCCTTTTTTTTTTTTATTTTTTTTTTTTCCCCCTTTCTTTTTTTTTTTTTTTTTTCCTTTTTTCTTCCCTTTTCTTCTTCTTTCTTTGCCATTGTTTTTAAACATGGCCCCCAACCAAAAACGTTAAACCCCCGGAAATCTGTGAAACGGGCCAGTGGGTTTTGAACCAGGAAAGGGGGTAAATCCCGGGGAATCCTTAAAAAACCCCAAAAAAAGGCAAAAAACACAACAAACCCCCCACTACATACCCAAAAACAAATTTAAAAATATCCAGGGAAAATGCGGCCAAACCCAAAAAAAAGGGTTTTATCAAAGTTGATTTTTTATTAAGAATCGTGCAAATCACATTTTGTGTTGTGTTTTTGGGGGGGGGGGGGATATAATTATTGTTTTAAATTTTTTTAAAGTAGTTTCGAGCAGTGGGTCTGTCTATTCTTTCGGGTTTAAGAACCCAGAGTGGTTCACAAGCCCGAAGTAAAAATTGGGGAAAATTAAAAGGTATAATCTAGATGTTGAAAGCACGCAAGTGTTGTTGTGGGAATCACGAGGGGGCTTTTAAATTTAAACCAATTTTATATAATTACAATAACCATGCCATTTTTTAACCCCAAATTTTTTTAAGGGGGCAAAATTTTGGGGTACGTCAAAAAAAAAACTTTTTTAAGGGGGGGGGGGGGGGGGGGGGGGGGGGCCCCCCCCCCCCCCCCCCCCCCCCAAGGGGGAAAAAAAACCCCTTCCCCCTCTGTTGGACTTTCTTCCAAAGGGAAAAAAAAAATTTTCCCCAAAAAATTGTTGAGAAAAGGACGTTTCCCGGGGGTTAAAAAAAGAATTTTTAAAGGAAAAAAAAAAATACAAGGGAAGGGGGGGGGGGTGGGGATGAAGTTGGGGCTTTAAATTAAAATCCTTAATTGTGTGATATCAATTACAATAACCATGCCATTTTCTTGTAACCTGTCAATATTGTTGTTAAGGAAGGCAAAAGTGTTAAGCACGTGATATCAAGATGCAGTCACATACAGTAACGCCATAAAGACAGATTAAAGATTACCTCCCCACGTTGGACATGCGCCAAAGGGGAGCGGCGTTCTGTTATCCGTGTGTTTTTTTAATCAGTGAAGGGGTTAAAAGAAATGTTTTGCATATCCTTTACAGGACATCGCTGTCAACATCAGCATCTTTCAGCTGATTGTTGATTTCTTGGCAAGATTACGCTCAGTAGTTTGCCATTGCTTTCTGAGCGGCCGGCTCACATACCCCGTAAGTTACCGACGCGATTAGAACCACTGCTGATACTCACCGTCGTTACGTTACTTACGAGAGTATACGAGATTACGGAGAAAAGTTGCTAATCTCTAGGCCAGGAAGCCGGCGAAGGGGTTAAACCTATAGAAATTCACCCACGTATGAATGTCTAGGATGGTGCATGCATGCCTGTCAGTCCAGCAAGTGTATGGGTGGAGTAGGAAGTTTCAAAACGATGTGAGTCGTGACTTCTGTGACAGACTGTTCACCACACCATCATATCATCCATAATGTGCTACAGTACCGCAAGGTGGGTGCCAGGGTAGCTTACTCCAGAATTGAAAACGACGCATTGATACTTGTCAAAAACTAGCACCAAGGGATCTCCATCTGTTGGACTACTCAAAGAGTCATTGTGAGAAAAGACGTTTCGGTAAGATGAAGAGGTACAGCAGGTGGTGCATGAGTTGTTACACACCCGACAAGAGAATATTTTTTTTCTACAGGAATCCAAGCAGTTTATCGGCGCTGGAGGACTTGCATTGAATGCAGTTGTGACTACAGTCGAAAAATGATACATTTGTTCTGTACTTTTTCAGACTATAGTCACCCCCTCCCCCCCCCCCCCCTCCCCAGAAAAAAGGGTTTTCATTTGAAAATAGGTGCGTGTCAAAAGTGGGACAGTCATCTTTAAACTGTCCTTATGACGTCACCGTGTTCGTCTTTACCGTGATGTCACTGCTTAACCCTCTTGACATACTTAACATCAATATTGACAGGTTACAAGACAATGGCATGGTTATTGTAATTTCTACCACAATTTTAAGGTTTTAATTTGAAGCCCCTCGTATCTGAATAAAGATCATTGCTTGTACTTTGCAGGACGTCATAATCAAAAACAAAAATTTCTCAGGTCTAGATTGTTAGTCAAAAATAAATAGGATATCTCAGGTACTGAATGTGAGTCTAACATATACAGGATGTCTCAGGTACTGAATGTGAGTCTAACATATACATTATGTCTCAGGTACTGAATGTGAGTCTAACATATACAGGATGTCTCAGGTACTGAATGTGAGTCTAACATATACAGGATGTCTCTGGTACTGAATGTTAGTCTAGCATATACAGGATGTCACAGGTACTGAATGTGAGTCTAACATATACAGGATGTCTCTGGTACTGAATGTGAGTCTAACATATACAGGATGTCTCAGGTACTGAATGTGAGTCTAACATATACAGGATGTCACAGGTACTGAATGTGAGTCTAACATATACAGGATGTCTCTGGTACTGAATGTGAGTCTAACATATACAGGATGTCTCGGGTACTGAATGTGAGTCTAACATATACATGATGTCTCTGGTACTGAATGTGAGTCTAGCATATACAGGATGTCACAGGTACTGAATGTGAGTCTAACATATACAGGATTTCTCTGGTACTGAATGTGAGTCTAACATATACAGGATGTCACAGGTACTGAATGTGAGTCTAACATATACAGGATGTCACAGGTACTGAATGTAAGTCTAACATATACAGGATGTCTCAGGTACTGAATGTGAGTCTAACATATACAGGATGTCTCTGGTACTGAATGTGAGTCTAACATATACAGGATGTCACAGGTACTGAATGTGAGTCTAGCATATACAGGATGTCTCAGGTACTGAATGTGAGTTAAACATATACAGGATTTCTCTGGTACTGAATGTGAGTCTAACATATGCAGGATGTCACAGGTACTGAATGTGAGTCTAGCATACACAGGATTTCTCTGGTACTGAATGTGAGTCTAACATATACAGGATGTCACAGGTACTGAATGTGAGTCTAGCATATACAGGATGTCTCGGGTACTGAATGTGAGTCTAACATATACAGGATGTCTCGGGTTTTGAGTGTGAGTCTAAAACAGACAGATTATCTGAACCGTTGATCGTTATATGTAAATCTAAAAATTATACATGGCAAGTGTTCATTGGCCTGTCTCATATTATCTCATCTCATCTCATCTTGTTCCTCTTTTGCTTTGCGATGTCAAGGTTAAGCATAAACAGAGGGAGAGTGTCTGTTTATTAGCTGTATAAATCCAGATTCCCTTGGACTCTGTTATTCCCTCCGCCCATCGTTTACATGGGCCACCTCTTCTTCTGGGTCCATTTGGTCTATACATCATTGCTTCTTGTGGTATACTGTTAGTTGGTAGCCTAGTTTTATGGCCGAACCATTTAATTTACTGTTTTCTAATGAAGATACTTCCTAAGTACTTGAAGCTCTTTACTGGTTTCAGTGGGTGTTCTTTTAGATGAATCTTTGTTGTTGTTTTTTCTTTGGTTATAGTCATTACCTCTGTTTTACTAATGCTAATTTTCATGTTCTGTTCCCTCCACACTTCGTTTAGGCTATTTATGTGGACTTGTAATTCTGCTTCTAATCTTGCTTAGTGGCAACTGGCAAGATTGAGTGGAAAAGAACACGGGGAAGGCAGAGAAGTAAATCACTGAAAGGCTTGACCACATGGCATGGTCGGGACAAGAACACAGAACTGATCCACGATCCTGGTGATCGTGTAAAATGGCGAAACATGATCGCCCACGCTTACTGGTACACGATGAGTGATTTGCTAAAACAAATATAGTTAACTACAAACCATTATGTAAATTGATGGTACTATGCAGATGTCCTTACCAAAACCTTTTTTAAGGCTGTGAGTAGAAAACTATACTACTACTACTACTACTACTACTACTACTACTACTACTACTACTACTACTACTACTACTACTTATTTTTCTTTTCCCCTATTTCCCCAACTAGAGGTTAGGCGCCCAACTTACATGCCGTCCTACAGTGTAACTGATTCAATGCCATGGGATGATTAATCGTCTTGAGCAACTTCCCGTAAATGCCAGTGGCTTATATACTGTAGTTTTCCCTATGCAACCCCCCCCCCCCTAAATCTGACATAAAATACATGTCTGCTGCCTTAGTAATAACTTTTAAGTCATAACTGTGACAAATCCCCACTTCCCATGTTCCGACATCCATTTTTATCTGGTCCAAACGTACTTTTTGTTCGGCACTGAATCCCTTTAAAGAAGAACACACATATCCCGGACGAACACAACAGCAGCATCTGTTGGCCCATTCTTTACTACAGCAGTAAAGAAAATAGTCAAGGGCTCATTTTCAAGCCTTGGCTTGTATTTGGTATATATATGGTACTGGCCCCATAATTTTAAACCAATCGCCACTTGATAACCGACGTAATCAATATTATACCGGCTTCCTTTACTTCGTAGTACATTTTCTGGTACCACTTTTAAGCAGAGTCCACTTATGAACCCACACATTGAACAAATCTCTGGCTGGAAGGGGATTCAAATACTTGCTACCTAAACTCCCTGGCAGTGCCCTGCCTATGATTATTTGAGATCATGGATTGTTCATGTTTTTAACTGATTCAGTGTCAAAGGATAATAATTTAATATATTGCCAAATGTGACCTTCCATTTGGACAGAAGGACAATATATCGCCATATTAGAGTCATTGTGTTATTTGTTGTTGTTTCGTGGTATATTCCACAATTTCAATGCTCAGTGAATAGGGTGTATTTTTAATGACTGTGGGGTGTTTAAACATATTTCCGTTCCACGTTTTGTATTTACCTTTTATGTTGCATGAACACCACAGAGGGTGAATACAAAACTTGGAACGGCAATATTTTCAAAAACCTACAGTCATAAACATACTCGTTTGGTTGTGTACCATATTTGATCCAAAGTTACTGTTTGTTTAGCACTGAATCAGTTTAAAATATCTTTCAGACTATTCTGATATTTACATCATGCTGCCTCTTCTCCTCGTCCATGGGGATATGTATAATGTAGTGCTTTACATTTCTATTGCATATTGTGCATGTTATATATTCTTGTGATTTTTTATTTTGCATTTACAACTTTTCACTAAGTAACTTAACAATAGTATTGTCAGCTTGATGATTGCACTCTTACAGTGATTAATTTTCTTGTGATATAATGCTTAATCCTGCTTTGTAGTTCTCTATAGCTATTTTTCCACTACTTTAGGTTCATTGCATTAGTTCTTGCATGGCTGAGTAGTTAGAATACCCAACTCACATATCACAGAACGTATGTTCTATGCCTTAGCATTTAATAAAGAGTGATAAAAACTCCACCGAGGAGTAAGCACAACAGATTTCTGATCATCAGAAGCAGTCCCTCCTCGCCGAATGTTTCGGCCCCTTTATCTTTGTGACGAGCCCTCTAGGTCATGACTCATGACTCCCGGACGGTTCAGCTTACTTTTCTGTTGTTTTGGAGAATCTGATTGGCTGCTCCCTGGTTGAATCGCCTGTCTTGTTTTATAGCTTCTGATTGACTCTTGCTCACAGGGTGTCGTGAATGTTTTTTCTCATCTTTCATTCTCATTCATGTCTCAGATATGACTGAGCTACCGTATGACAGTAGACGATACTACCTGCTTTCTGTTAGCGCCGAATATTGGGCGGCGTTTACCAAACCCAACACCCCCCATTGTACCAACGGCTTCGGGCGGAGGAGCGCAATTGGGAGGGTACATGCCTTATCCTTGTGCGAGTAAATGCAACCTAAAGACTAAATGTCGTGGCAGAGCAGACCAGGCTCTAAGCCTTGATTGGCGACTGGTCTAAGATCTAAGCTCTGACCAACGAACAGAGCATTGCTTTGCTGATCCAGCAGCGTCTGCGGCTTGTCTTGTTCTAAATGTATTGGTGTTATCTTTCCTCTGGAGTAAACTAGGCAGGCCGAGAGAGGGATCATGGTGCATGGTCTCTACAATTCAGCCCAGGCGTTATGCTATGGAGAAGTATAACTCCATCCCTTGTCCCCTCCATTGGTTGTAGTTATAAGATATTATGCCTTTTTTTTTTTTTAGAAGTACAATGTAACAAACTATCGTATGTCAGGATGGCAAGGTGCCAGTACAGTACATTCTTATTCATGAATCTGTATTTCGCTGCTACACATGTGTATTATTATTATTATTATTTCCTTTGCTCGTTTTGAACTCAAGCGTAGTCCATCCACGTGTCACTACTTCTAGTAGCACTGAACTGATTTTGTTGTGTTGATTAGCTTTCCCTATTACCCGTGCTCCTCACCATCACTCTAACTTCGGGGGTACTTAAATTGTACATCCCCAAGCCAAGGATGAGAAGTCAACATTTTAGTCCAACTGACAGGTGTGGAGGTTGAACCCGCGACCTCGGCATCAGCACACAGGATGTTTAAGAACAAATGCTAATCCATTCGGCCATGCTGACCTACCACACATGTATTATATAGTCTTATAAAACATTGAATATCATCAAGTGCCATGTCAGATTCTAGGGCCGCAATGTTCTTCTGTCTTTCACTTCTGATTAATAAAAATGAAGGACAAAGGAACTTGGTGTTAGTCAATCGTTTTCAAAGATTGCTATTATTTTGCTGTATTTATTGGCTGAAATTCAACACTAATGTTCTTATGTTTATTAAACATATTTCCATATTAATGTTCCTTTTTATGTAATTATTTGTATATGCTTTTCATTTATTTATGTTAAATGTTCAACATTGTTTCATGACAATTATGTTTTTTACAGACGCCGTAGCCGGGTTGGTATTTTTTTTTGTCAGGTATTTTCCATTTATTTTGTGTCAATATTTGACTCACATCAGCTTTGGATCTACTAGCAAAAAGTCATCATCATTCGGTCATTGCTCATTGCTGCCCTAACAATTGTGGAGCAAACAATACCCAGGGCATTGCGGTGGAGTCTGTTGACAATTAAATACCAGACAATTGTGGAGGACACATCACCCTGGGCATTGGGGTGGAGTCTGTTGACAATTAAATACCTGACAATTGTGGAGGAAACATCACTCTGTGCACCGGGATGGAGTCTGTTGACAATTACATACCAGACAGTTGTAGAGGAAACATCACCCTGGGCACAGGGATGGAGTCTGTTGACAATTAAATACCTGACAGTTGTGGAGGAAACATCACCCTGGGCATTGGGGTGGAGTCTGTTGACAATTAAATACCTGACAGTTGTGGAGGAAACATCACCCTGGGCATTGGGGTGGAGTCTGTTGACAATTAAATACCTGACAGTTGTGGAGGAAACATCACTCTGTGCACCGGGATGGAGTCTGTTGACAATTACATACCAGACAGTTGTGGAGGAAACATCACCCTGGGCACAGGGATGGAGTCTGTTGACAATTAATACCTGACAGTTGTGGAGGAAACATCACCCAGGGCACAGGGATGGAGTCTGTTGACAATTAAATACCTGACAGTTGTGGAGGTAACATCACCGACCTAGACCTAATCCCATCCAGGCTTTATGTGCGGTGCTGAATCATGACATGGCTACGTCATGTCTCTCCGCAGATGTGAAGCTACAGTACCTGTCTTGCACACCCTGCTGGTTCTTGGCTTTGAATAGGATGGAACAACTCTACAACACAATCCACCCTGGAGATGGTACTCTGGTACCAGGTTAGAAAAAACTAATTCTATGCTAACTTCACTCCAATAAATGCAAGATCTTTTTAGGGCTCTGGTGAATTGATCACAAAAACGGTTAACCTGGTCAACAAATGCCCGCAGAAGTCGGATGTGTCGGCCTAACGGCGCAAGAACACAGGCACAACGCAATCACGTCCCAAAAAAAAAAAAACTCTGGATGAATGCAGAAGAAGAAGAAGAAGAAGAAGAAGAAGAAGAAGAAGAAGAAGAAGAAGAAGAAGAAGAAGAAGAAGAAGAAGAAGAAGAAGAACACAAAAACACTGGACATAAAGCGTCAACACTCACAGTCTTCCAGGGGACTCATAAAGAACAAACAATCAATTTAAAAACAACCTTTGATGTTTAAAAGAATATAATTTACTTATGTTTATCGTACCTATTAATTATGCATTAAAATGACAAATTATGCATCAAAATGTTCACATTACTTACATTCAACAGCAATGAAATCTGTTGTAAACACAAGAAGGCACACAATATCTAGGCAGTGAGTGTAGATTTTATTAATTTATGTCGACATGATCTCACATTTAAAGAAATTAACAATCCTTTGTTTTCATCAAGTTGGTTTACTGAAATTGTTTAGAGTATCAGAGTTGGCATAGCGAAAACAAAATGTAATCTTTCACAAAGAGAAAAAAAGTAACTTGACAGGAAAACATGCAGTCTCTGTGTAAACAGAACATGAAAACAGTAAACACTCTTTTAAGAACTAGACATGAAAACATTACCAACTCTCTGAATAATAAGTACAACAATAAACCTGGAATCAATTACGCCGAACAAATATGCAAAACTAAACAGCAGGCATAAATTAATTTTCTTTGAAGAATTCTGAATCTCTCAAAAATATATTGAAACTAGGTACAGAATAAGGTACTGTGGTTTAGGGGATGGTAAAACTCAACAGTTTCATCATTCCCCAACATATCAAGCCGGGGGTTTGAAATCAGCTGGGGGAAATGTGGAAGCAGACCACATCGCATTGTTTTCTATGGTATGAAGCATTGGTCATTCAGAAAGCGATAGCAAACTACTGAACTAAATTGTATAGAAAATCACAAATGACAAATAAATGCTGGGGTTGACTGAAATGTCCTGTATAGAACATGCAACTAACTTTTTAAAACAGAATATGGAGTGCAAATTATGTCCTCATCTAGACTACAATATATTGCCTTTATGTTACTGTAACCCTTAAGGGAAGCAACGAGTAGCACAATAGTAGCACAATAGTACCCTAATACACATGTCATAAGAGACCATTAAGGTGAGTTGGTCTTGGGACTGGCTATACCCCAACATGGTAAAAAGGGCAGATGAAGAGAAATACAAAATATGATATTGAATAAATATGTTTGAACCTATCTATTACATTGTAAAATTATCTCGGAACAGTCAAAACATCTAATGACGAGATTAGAACAAGAATCGCCATGGCGAAGATAGCCTTTTGCAAGATGAAAAAAATACTGACCAATAAAAAGATGTCAATTGTTATGAGAAAGAGTGTTGAAGTGCAACATAGAACTTTGTACTTTCGTATGGATGTGAAGCGTGGACAATGAGCAGTCAAGCTGAAAAACATCTGATGGCTGTGGAAATATGGTTTCTGAGGAGAATGCAAAGAATGCCATGAACAGCCAGAAAAACCAACGACCAAAATTCAGTCCATCACTACTATAAATAGAGTGTATGGACAACGCTTGAGTTCAAAGTGAGCAAGTGCAAAAAAAAAAGAAAAAAAAAACAATGATCCAAGCCCTACAAGAAACAAATGAAAATCGTAAACTGATTAGAGAAATTAGACGTAGACAGCCAAAATGTTTTCGACATGTTATTGTCAGAATCTTCCCCGGGTCTTCATCACTAGCGCCTGGCAATGACGGCCAGATACGCCCGTGAACTGCAGTCACACTTACGACGCAGTAGCAGGGACCTCTGCGTGGTAACACTGCTACGTGGTACACGGAGACCACGAGAGGAGAAAGCAGGTCCAACACGGGTTCACTGCGGCTAGCGGTCAGACAGCCTTGGACCGTAGGACTGGACAGACGTAGAAAGAGAGCAGTGCACGTATTGATTGTATGAGTTGACGCTAGATGAGAGAAAGCCTTTTGAGTATAGAAAGACTGAGTGCATGGTATGTAATATTGCATTCATGAACTGATGTATTGTATATAGATGTATATTGAATATATATGTATAATGTATATTATCGCTGAGTTGAGCGATGCCTGTTATGATTGAGGTTTGTAAGAGGTGTGATTAAAGTAGTGGAGAGATGTCACCGTGTGTTATGTACATTCATTCTGCGTGAGTGAGTGTTATCACATCTGTTAGTCACCATGAGCCATTATTGATTGCAAATTAAGACTCTGACAGGTGTGAACATGGGGGCTCGTCCGGATTATGAACCAAAGGTGTGAACGTGGAGGCTATCGTCCGGGTTATGAACCAAATGTGTAAATCAGACAGTGTTATGTTAGAGGTGTGAACGTTGAAGGTTGTTTTGTTGTTGTAAGATAAAGAGAGGTGTGAACGTAAAGGTTTCATCTAGCTTTTGAAACAGATGTAGAAAGTGTTTGTGTTACATTTGTGAACAGAAAGAATAACACGTGAAAAGAGTGCTGTAAAGCGAAAGAAAGCACGGGTAAAGAAGTGACACTGAAATTGTATTCTGAATTGACGAAATAATGACTAAACAATCATACTTGATGGCATACAAACCTACCACATTTAGCTGACAACGCATACACCACATAACATACAAATACTAATATTTTCTCTCTCCAAAAGTAAACAGGATTTTCATCCGAAATTGTACACTACTAAGGTCATTTTCCTGGCTGTAGAAGATCAAGCAGCCGTTCTCTGGTGCAGTTTTGCCAACATACGTCCAGAGCTCCAAATTCCTGTATCACTTAAGTATTTTTTTTTCCCTACATACTTTTGTACAGGTCCAGGCCTTAGCTGTAGAGGTATTGTGTAACTATTGTATTATACACACATTGTATTTACTAACATTCGATAATCATTCTGTATAAATCCACTGTAACTAGATAGCAAAATTATCATGTCTACGTTAAATGATTTCGTTGAAGCCGGACTAAAGTTAAATTTAACCGGAGACCAGTTAGCAAAGTGGAGTGAGGGAAAATATGCAGAGCATGTCCAAAGGGAAGACAGAGCTGCTGAAAGGAAGCTCAGAAAAGCAGAGTTAGAGGCTAAAACCAAACAGTCAGAGCTAGAGGCTAAAACCAAACAGGCAGAGGCCGAAATAAGAAAAGCTGAGATTCTTGCACAAAGCAAAAGGGAAGAACTTGAAATGCGACTAAAGATTAACCCTTTACAGAGGGCAGACACTTGTCCGTTTTCTAGCCCTGAACGGGCAAGATTTTTTCAGGTTCGGTAAAATTTCGGGTCGCGTTAGTAAAATCATCACAAATAAGGTGTTAGTCAACCGATTTTAGTTAAATAAACAACACAATGAAGGGAAAAGCATGCAGAATATGTTACTCACGTGATTGTTGTTGGTAATCCATATATGAACACAAATATTTACGAAATACGGCATGTTGCTTGTGATTTTCCGTCATCTATACGGCAATTTACAAACACATTTTCAGAATCATAATCACTTTCTTTAAAGTCCGACTCAGACTGCTAATGCAAAGTAACGCTTTGCACTGATATCTAGCTCCGATTAATAGTCAACTTCGTGCCCTTTAATGTCATTTAAATTGAACCTAGCGAAATCTCGGCTATCACTTGAAGAATCGCCGAAATCCGTTTTGAAAAACAGCGTAAAAATCCCGAAAACTATCAAAAATTGTCCGTAAAAGTCCGTTCAAATTCATACTATCGCGTTTACAAATGGCGGCCACGTTGTCAAGCTGTCGGCGAAAGTGAAAGTAGCCGTCGGAAGTGTCGGAAAGCCGAGAGATCGCGTTTTTACAATGCATAATAGTATCGGCCGGAATCGGACGCTACGATTGTTTTATGGCATCAGCCGGAATTGGCCGCTGTGACTTGTAAAGGATTAAACAACTAGAGGCCGAAACATCAGCAGATAAAGAGTATAAAAAGTTAGAGATGAAAGAGAAGAGAATCAATATAAAAAGTACCAAGGGATTGTCAAAAATTTCGCTACTGGGGACTGCATCGCAGCATTCATCCAAAACTTTGAAACGATAATAGAGCATTATCAGATCCCAGAAACAGAATGGAATATCATTTATATGAGAAGTTTATCTGGGGAACCCTTAAAAGTCATTGCGACAATCCCTAAAGACTTAAGAAAAGACTATCAGTATATAAAAGCCAAAATTATGGCACATTTCCTGTTAGATGAAGCGAGCTACAGAGAACAGTTTAGTAAGTTAGCTCCAAAACCAACACAAACGTTCTCTGACTACATTTCAGTAGTACAGGATATATTTAGTAAATGGTTAGCATCAGCTAAAGTTAATGACATTTTTGATAAGTTGAAAGATCTGATCCTAAGAGACAAGGTCATCTCTTCCCTACCACCTCCTTTTTCGAAATTCTTGCAAGAGTGTGAATGTGAGAGTGTGCAGCAAATAG
The DNA here is from genome assembly GCA_014155875.1 of Cepaea nemoralis. NCBI lineage: Eukaryota > Metazoa > Mollusca > Gastropoda > Stylommatophora > Helicidae > Cepaea > Cepaea nemoralis. The sequence continues at coordinate 114,273 of JACEFZ010022937.1, read as the reverse complement.
AAAAGCATGGGTCGGCGTACCCTTTTTTTTGCTAGTGTACTAACAGACACACAATTCGTAGCAGCCGCTACCTATGATAGATCAAAACCAAACACCTATAACAGGCAGAAATCCTTCAGGCAACCTATGAGTAAGAACTATCAATGCAAATATTGTAATTTACAATACAGTGAAAGTGAGATGTGCGACAAACACCCTGGGTATCTCACATATTTGCAAAACTATATAGACAAGCAAGACAGAGACAGGAAAAGCTACAAACGTGTAACCAAATGCTTTCTTTGTAAAGCGTATGGCCACTGGCACCATGCCTGTAGAGGAAAACAAATGAACAGAACAGCCAACGCAGCATTGTTTGATAGCTCTTCCTTGGATGAAGAACAAGTAGAAAATCAACCTGTTAACGCAGCAGAGACCATTGATGTTTTCCATCTGGAAAAATGTACCACCTGCAACCGATTCCATGAAGATGGCATGTTAACTTGCGGCCACTCAATACCTATTGCAAATGAGGAAGCCAATTTGGTGATAGACTCCAAAGGCAAGCTCAATATTCACCAAGGGTATGTGAACGGCAAAGTAGCCACTGTTTTACACGATAGCGGGTGCACTCTTATTGGTTTAAAGAAAGACTTTATTTTACCTGCAGACCACACAGGCAAACATGTAACATGCAGAACTTTCTCAGGTAACATTGAGAAATGCCCACTTGCATGGGAATATATTGAAACATCATTCCTAACAGGCAAGGTTAAATGTGCAGCATTATCTAACCCATGTTGTGATATTATTGTTGGTAACCTGCCGGAAGTGAATGATATGCCGCATGATTGTATAACATCTTCTTGTGAATGTATTGTATCAAATGCAGTGACGAGATCAGCTGCAGACATGCAAGCTCAAACTAACCAAACTGAGACTCTAGAATTGTTAAGTCCAGTCATAACACTGACACCTGGACAGGACGTACTATTACTTTTGCCCAGTGACAAACATTTTCTGACAGATTCATGGCAAGGACCGTCTAAAGTACTGAGACAAATTTCGACGGTGGACTATGAAATTGCAATAAACAACAAACTCAAAATATTCCACATTAACATGTTAAGACCCTACTACAACAGAGACGAGGACCAAGACAAAACTGCAGCAAGAACGACCATAATGGACCACATAGACTTAGACGACACTGAAGAAGTACCAGTTCCAGCACTTGACATGACAGACACATTACAAGACATAAAATTATCTCCTCATCTTTCTCAGACTGAGACCGACAACTGCAGACAGCTGTTAGATTAATATAAGTCCATCTTCTCCAATCATCCAGGACAGACAGATTTAGTACAACATCAAATCATATTGACGAATCATTTACCAATAAAAGCCAGACCGTATTCAATACCCATACACTACAAGGACAAATTACATCAAGAAATTTTAGAACTAGAGACAAACAACATCATTAGAAGATCACAATCACAGTATTCTTTTCCTATAGTTATTGTCAAAAAGAAGGACAATTCAATACGCCTATGCGTAGATTATAGAAAACTTCATGCAATAACACAGTTAGATTTAGAACCCATGGTTAACTGTGAAGACATACTGACTGAGATGACGCATGACTGGTACTTTAAAAAACTCGACATGACCAAAGGATATTGGTAAGTACCCATGACCGATGATTCAGTACACATGATAGCATTCGCAACACCTTGGGGATTATACGAATGGCTTAAACTACCATTTGGGCTAGTCAATGCCCCAGCAACATTCGTACGCATGACACGACTTCTACTAACAGACATATCGAACATACTTGCATATATGGACGATATATGTGTACATACTAGGACAATGACAGAACACCTGACAACACTCCGACAAACATTTGAACGCATCAAACAACACGGCCTAACAGTGAAACCATCCAAGGTAGAAATCGCCTATCATGAAATCACATTTCTTGGCTATAAAGTTTGTAATGGATTTGTCACCACAGATGACAATATTGTATCCAAGATTCTAAAATTGTCGCTTCCGACAACCAAAAAGGAAATAAGGAGCATGTTAGGGTTGCTCAATTATTACAGACGATTTATTCCAAATTTTGCTGGTTTGACAGAAAGTTTTACAAATTTACTAACCAAAGACAAACCAAATAAAATTGTAAACAGCGAGTGCCTGAGACCTGCATTTACAAAAGTTTTGTCATACTTTTCATCTAACCCTATCTTTAAACTCCCCAAATTTGGAAATTCCTTTCAGATTGAGGACTGACGCAAGCTCCATAGCCATAGGAGCAGTTCTATTGCAGTCTTATGATGACATCCTGCACCCAATTTTTTTATGTCAGCCGCAAACTGACACCAAGAGAACGTAAATGGTCAACTCCTCAATTGGAGGCTTTGGCATTAATTTTTTCCATTAGAAGATTGTCTACATATTTATTAGGTCGTCATTTCATCGTAGAAACAGACAACAATCCATTAATCATTATTAAGACAGGGACACCAACCAACCACAGAATAGCAAGATGGTCTTTACTGCTCCAAGACCTCAGTTTTGAAGTGAGGCACATCAGCGGTACACAAAATACGATTGCAGATTTGCTCTCCAGATGTCCACCCGATACTGTCCGAGAATAGTCTATCTATGCCTGAGCGCACAATTTAAACCAGTTAAGATCTGTGATTACTTAGAATGCTCAGAAATCACAACCCAGCAAAGTAATGTGTAACATAACTACACATCGCTGGCACACATAACTGTGATAAGGATAGTGTCCTCTTGTTTATTACAAATTATATTTTTAATACGCAAGAATGGTAAATATATGTGTGATTAGAAGGAGGTGTGACAATGGTTTTAAACACTTGTTAACATTTATACAAACGGTACTACGAGTGATCACAAAACTTACTTGAATTCAACTTGTGGTAACATCCTCAGTACCTACGCTTATGACTGCGCTTATAACTACAATTGATTTAAGCCCAGCAGAGTGTTTAAACATTTTAAATCATGTGAGAGAGACGACATAAGAATTCAACACATCCAGCAGAACAGTTCCATCTATACTTCCATAGAACATTGTTATCCAAAATTGCGAACATGTGAACAGTTCCATCATTACTTCCATAGAACATTGTTATCCAAAATTGCGAACATGTGAACAATTCCATCGATACTTCCATAGAACATTGTTATCCAAATGTGGGAACATCTAAACAGTTTAATCCGTACTTCTACATAACAGCGTAATCCAATCATGTGGAAGGACAATGTGTTACGCTAACATTTTAACACATCAAGGGTGTACTTCCGTTACTTTTGGAATTAATAAATTTAGAAAATTAGCAGACTATACGATAAATGTCACAAAGTGATGACACTTAATATAACTTTGTGGTAGAAAATTTAAATATACTTAATTGTATGAAAGGATTTTTATATTTGTAATCTGATAATCATTGATTGATCAACTTGTTCGCAATAGTACCAACTAGGTCACTATTGACAATAAGCATCAAACTATGACGCTTAGAACTTAACTTACAAATGTACTTTATTTTTTTGAAAGAAAATAAAAGTTATTCCCCATAGTGTTTCACAATAACATCTAAGGGAAACAATTTGAAATATTGGGATAATGTAAACATGTATGTATTAACTTGTTCATAGCGCCAGAACGGCAACACATCACAGGTTGACATCAACTATGTGTGGAATAATTACTGAAATTGTGGACCATCATTAGATTATCCGACCATATCGGTTGGGGTCTAATGCTGAAGTCATCTTAGAGAATAGATGACTTGCGGCCTGACATGTCTCTTTGTAATTTTTTTTCTTTGTCGAGAGGTAGTTGCGTCGCTTGAAAGACAGCATAAGTCGCTGATAGCTACCAGACTGGCTAAGTCCGTCAGCAACATAGGTAAGAATCCAACGAGAGGATTGCACTTGAGAGGTGTAGCTTTATGGCAGCACTGAAGAAAAGATATAACATGTAAATCACCCATTATTCTTCAACAAACCCCAAAGAGTCACCTAAGATGACAAACGATGGGTCGATTCTGACTTTGTATTAGTAGATTAACCCAACTTTAAATAGCCAGTAATGAAAGGATATACCTTTCATTCGAGGGGCGGTGGGAAAGTGTCAGAATCTTCCCCGGGTCTTCATCACTAGCGCCTGGCAACGACGGCCAGATACGCCCGTGAACTGCAGTCACACTTATGACGCAGTAGCAGGGACCTCTGCGTGGTAACACTGCTACGTGGTACACGGAGACCATGAGAGGAGAAAGCAGGTCCAATACAGGCTCACTGCGGCTAGCGGTCAGACAGCCCTGGACCGTAGGACTGGACAGACGTAGAAAGACAGCAGTGCACGTATTGATTGTATGAGTTGACGCTAGATGAGAGAAAGCCTTTTGAGTATTGAAAGACTGAGTGCATGGTATGTAATATTACATTCATGAACTGATGTATTGTATATAGATGTATATTGAAACGGCATTATCGCTGAGTTGAGCGATGCCTGTTATGATTGAGGTTTGTAAGAGGTGTGATTAAAGTAGTGGAGAGATGTCACCGTGTGTTATGTACATTCATTCTGTGTGAGTGGTTGTTATCACATCTGTTAGTCACCACGAGCCATTATTGATTGCAAATTAAGACTCTGACAGTTATAAGAAGAAATAAATTGGAGAACATGGTGACAACTGGCAAAATCATGGGGAAGAGAACAAGGGGAAGGCAGAGAAGTAAATATCTGGATGGCTTGACCATGTGGCATGGTTGAGACAAGAACACTGAGTTGATCCACAACTCTGGCGATCGTGTGAAATGGCGAATCATGACCACCCACGATTACCGGCATGGCACATGATGGATGGATGGATTACATTGTTCCTTCTAAACACACACTTCATAAACAAATATACGAAAATCAATCCAGGCGAGTGTTCGTTTTGCAACTGGCTTGAACACAATGCAGATTTTTCTGAAGACTGCGACGGGTGAGAACATCATCATAGAGGTAGAGCCATCTGATACAATCGAGAATATGATGGCGAAGATTCAAGATATGGAAGGTATGTCCTAGATAAATAAAAATAGCAATGTCAATTGTCGGCATGTCTAAAATGGGTGACCTACGGCGCCGGGTGGCCCACTAGCAACACATCAATAAGGAACATACTCCTAGCATGTTCCATCGTGCCATTACCCGAAGTAAAGACAAAGGTCATGTACGGAGTCATCCGGCCATTGAAAATCTTGTCCCGGAAAATGCTGTCTAATATACCATGCATTCTTTCAACGTCATTCATTCATTCAAATCTCACGTGACAAGAACACACCTGGGTTTTCCAGGAAAGGGTGGCTTAATATTCCGTGCACAGCGATTGGTTGAAATCATGGTGAACTTTTATATAAGTACGAATATATTTCATACTTACCGTAATTAATTTTTTTTTTGGTGTTGTTGATAGAATTGCATCACTCCCCCGATGTGTCTGCATCTTGCCGTGGTGGGGGAGCTTGCGTGTCCCATCGACCCCATGTGCTTGCCGATGGATGAAAACTACATATCGGACAGCTTATGGGATAGGGGCCAGACTAAGAGAGACGCAACCTGCTGCTCTGCAGGTAGACTGAGGATAGCAGTCAAAAGTTTACATCAGGCGCACGAAGGCAGAAGTTCTTGGTCTGGACAATACTCTAAGGCTCTCTGTCGAGGGTTTAAACTGAATGCCTCTAAGCCACAAACCCTGGGATGGGAGAGCCGAGCAGATACCCACCTACCGAAAAATAGAGGTGAGATACTGAGCACGCTACATGCCCAGTTCTGATACTTGTTCGAAGGCTCTCAGCTGGGGGATATGAGGGATTCCCAGATGAGAGGGCCTGGCCATTTCTCGTTCACTGCTGCACGGAGGTAAGGTGCTGAGCCGGCAGCACATGTAGCCTACCTTGTGAGCGAGTACAAAAAGTCAGAAAAGTGCCCCAGTCGAATGAAATGGTTACGAAACCTGTCTGTATCACTCATAGAGTGTAGACAAAGGTGGAAAAACGTCTCAATAACACGAAATGGAACGCACGGCTAGCGAATCCATTGCATGGTCCTAAGTCAAAAGCAAAAGCTTACCGAGTAGATATCACCCGCAGTCTGACTGTTCCTGGTGTGTGCTTGAGCGAATAGCGGCAAGCGAGATGCCCAACACATGGAAGTGAGGAACTAAAGCAGCCATGAGCAGGACGTGGCAACTCCTCGGGTGAGCCCAGTCCCAGAGCAATATGTGCCGGCTCTGCAATTATGGAAGACTCCTTGGATAGTGACTACATGTCCATGGTCTGCCCCTGCCTTCCCTTGAGGGTTGACCATGATGTCGTGACCGTTCTATCTTGACCAGCTGTGATGTGGGCGACATCACAACAATAAGTCTAACGTGACTTGAAACCCGAGGAAGGCTAACCTCATTAAAAAATGCCTGCCGAAGCCGGAAGTGCCGTCCTATGGGTGGCAAACTAAAAATTGGCACTACGCAACTACGCATTTACGTCCGAGTGAAATGTCTCGTCCGAATGTCTCTCGTGCTAGGAACAGCTCTGACTACCTAGTTTCCGAATGCCGCTCTTGTTCGGAACAGCTCTGACTAAGTAGTTTTCCGAATGTCCGTCGTGCCTCGAACAGCTCTGACAGGCACAAAGACAAGCACATGTCCGAACCGAAAACTTGCTGAGTGAATGCCGTCTGCAGACTGGTCTGGTTAGTGCGGGAACGGCATGTGGTGAACGAAATGCCCAATATATTGAAGTGAGGATTTAAAGCAGCCATGAGCAGGACATGACGATTCCCTCAGTGAGCCCAGCACCAGGGCGCTATGTGTCGGCCCTGCAACTATGGAAGCCACCTTGGATGGCAGAAAATGCTATGGACTGTCCCTGCCTTCACTTGAGGGATGACCGAAGTCTTCGACTGTTCCAACTTGACCAGCTGGGATGTGGACGGTACCACAAAAGTGAGAGTCTCCCAGGAATGCTAACCTGGTCAAAAATGCACGCAAAAGCCGGATGTGTTGACCTAAGGGTTTCGACCCAAGGGTGCCTAACGCACACCGCAATCACATCTGAAAAAACACTCCGGATGAACGCAAAGAAGAGAAGAAGAAATGTTCATACTTTACTGAACAACACTGCAGTTATAGACATATTTCAGGTGAATGAAAGAAGAAGAAGAAGAAATACAAGAAACCTGAAACTCTATGTTCACACATACAGGTGTTTTGAAGGTGCTATACAAGTTTGTCCTCCTCAATCAGCACTTTCTGGCACAAGTAGTTGCTGTACACTGATGGATTTATTATAAAGGAGATCAAGCACCTATGGACATGTACTGAGTGTAATGATGATAATCCACATTAAACTTAACATTCAGACACTCACAATCAACACTTCTTGACAAGACTTAACATGGTTTGAATATCAGCAATCTTTTCTCTGGGTTTTCCTGTTTTCTCTCCAGCTGCTCTTTCTGCGGAGTCAATCTGCTGCCAGTCAGTGAATGTCACAGCTGCAATGATAAAAGTCACAATTAGAACAACAGATCAAAGTAATATCTGTTTGTGTGAAATAACTAAGGTGTTGTTGGTTTGTCAGGACTGCTGTCTGTTCCACTTTTCACAAGGGACAATAAGGAGCATTTTGTGTGATATTCACTGGCACAGGAATGGAGCATTATGAGGTGACCCTTTGCTGTGGGGTTGGAACCATGAATAACAACTAACTAAGGTGCTTGCAGTAAAGTGGAGCAATGTTTGCCCATTTTAATCTATCAAGCCTTCCAACTGTCACTAGGTTTTCAAATTTATTCCTCCTCATAATATGCCCCAAAAACTCAAGACTGTCTGTAATAAAGTATATAAGAGTTAAACACTTTTCATAAATCTGGCTTGTGGTAATGAATTGCTACATTCCTGGGGTTTGAAAATACCATAAAAGGAAATAATTTAAACAGAAACAAACGACAAACAACACAAAAGATAATTACAACCCCACCTCACTCTCCCATCTACCTAAAAATGCAGACCCTCACACAGACATGAATGATGTGCAAAAGCACTCGCTGATGAGCAAATGGCTGGATATACTGAATATCCTCAGAGAGGCAGGATGAGTAAATGAATCCATTGATAGTTATGAATCTGCAACCTTGACCAGACTACAAGTACATCAAGTCAAAAGGAGTGAAGCCAGACAACAGTGATGTGAAGGAGGCCAAAGAAGAGTAGTAAACCAACACAGAATTGGTGTCATCAGCTGTCACACACTGAGGGAGATTCTGAGGAGTGGATCCCAGAACTTATGGGTTGAATAATTCCATGTGTAGTGAGGAAGATGACCTGTTAACTATCTCTCCACCTCTCACTTGTTTGCACTCAGGTAGGCACACATGCACGCACACACGCGTAGAGAGACGTATCCAGGTGCTATTATGTTTAGTTCACACATCACCAATCAGAGATATTAAACCATACCTTTGTCTCTGATCTGACTGATCAGGCTGTCTCGTGTGGCTCTTTCTTGAACTGTCAGGTGGCCACTGTGAAGGTCATGTAACACCAGTTTGCCTGTTTCAAAGGCATCTGTCATGGTTCCTAGAATAACTCCTACTGGTCCCTTTCCTACCCACCCAGTGCAGTAAAGGCCTGTAAATAAGATCTATATGTAAATCAATGTGGCTAAAGTAAATGACACATTCTAAAGTGTGTGTGTGTGCATGCGTGCGTGTGTGTGTGGGTTTTTTTTTTTTTCCGAATTTTCTTCGAAAAGTGTGTTTAGATTACACCAAATGCCATGCCACAGTAGCACAGCTACTGGTAAGGTCTCCCATGTCGGACAACAAGGGATAGGAACCAGATGAAGAGAGACTCAAACCTGTTGCCTTGATGGTAGACCGGGCTAGGGAAAGCAAACCCGAAAAAATGTTTGTCAAAGTTGGATGTACCGAGCCACAGGTTTGACGAAATAGTGCCATGTAATTCACTCTATTATGTTTGATCTCATTTATGGCATAATAAGGTGAGGTGCCTAACTCCATCCCTCACCTCCTTCAACTTCCAGAACATTTTACAAATGATCTAGTTCCTATTTTATGGGAGGCTTGGTGGCACAATGGCTAGCTTGCCTGGTGGTTAAGTGTCTGAAGTTTGAATCCCAATCGAGGTGGATTTTTAAAACATATTTGGGCTCCCATGCCAATCCAGCCTAAAATGTATTCCAGAAAATATCCTAGGACATAAAGGTGGTGAGAACCATTAGAAAAGAATAACCAGTCCTGTCATAAGGCGGAGGTTGAATCCTGGACTACTATGCTTGTAAAAGAGCACACTAGCTACTGTAATACTACAGCTCCTTTTCTTAAGATTGGATACACAATTAACGGAAACAATGTCCCTAAAGGATAATTTTTTTTTCATCAATGTATCTTGTTAAATGTATAGGAGAATTCTTTTGTTATCATGTATGTACTTTGTTACAAATATATATAAGTGAATCCTTTCATTATTATCAATGCACTCTGTTACATATGTATCCCATCAACATGCCTTGTTACAAACATGTATCATCAATGTACCTTGTTACAAATGTGTATCATCAATGTACCTTGTATTAAATGTGTATCATCAATGTAGTATGTTATAAATTTGTATCATCAATGTACCTTGTATTAAATGTGTATCATCAATGTACCTTGTATTAAATGTGTATCATCAATGTACCTTGTTACAAATGTGTATCATCAATGTACCTTGTTACAAATGTGTATCATCAATGTAGCATGTTATAAATTTGTATCATCAATGTAACTTGTATTAAATGTGTATCAACAATGTACCCTGTATGAAATGTGTATCATCAGTGTACCTTGCAACAAATATAATGTAGAATTTGTTCGTTATCATCAGTGTATCTTATTATAAATGTATTCCATCAACGTTACAAATACATACAAGGTTTTTTTCTTTATCATCAATGTACCCTGTTACAAATGTATAGGAGAATTCTTTCATTACCATTAATGTACCCTGTTACAAATGTATAGGAGAATTCTTTCATTACCATTAATGTACCCTGTTACAAATGTATAGGAGAATTCTTTCATTACCATTAATGTACCCTGTTACAAATGTATAGGAGAATTCTTTCATTATCAATTTACTCTGTTACAAATGTATAGGAGAATTCTTTCATTACCATTAATGTACCCTGTTACAAATGTATAGGAGAATTCTTTCATTACCATCAATGTACCCTGTTACAAATGTATAAGAGAATTCTTTCATTACCATTAATGTACCCTGTTACAAATGTATAAGAGAATTCTTTCATTACCATTAATGTACCCTGTTACAAATGTACAGGAGAATTCTTTCATTACCATCAATGTACCCTGTTACAAATGTATAGGAGAATTCTTTCATATCATCAATTTACCCTGTTACAAATGTATAGGAGAATTCTTTCAATTATCATCAATGTACCCTGTTACCAATGTAATAGGAGAATTCTTTCAATTACCATCAATGTACCCTGTTACAAATGTATAGGAGAATTCTTTCATTACCATCAATGTACCCTGTTACAATGTATAGGAGAATTCTTTCATTACCATCAATGTACCCTATTATAAATGTATAGGAGAATTCTTTCATTATCATCAATGTACCCTGTTACAAATGTATAGGAGAATTCTTTCATTACCATCAATGTACCCTATTATAAATGTATAGGAGAATTCTTTCATTACCATTAATGTACCCTGTTACAAATGTATAGGAGAATTCTTTCAATTATCAATGTACCCTGTTACAAATGTATAGGAGAATTCTTTCATTACCATTAATGTACCCTGTTACAAATGTATAGGAGAATTCTTTCATTACCATCAATGTACCCTGTTACAAATGTATAGGAGAATTCTTTCATTATCATCAATTTACCCTGTTACAAATGTATAGGAGAATTCTTTCATTATCATCAATTTACCCTGTTACAAATGTATATAAGAATTCTTTCATTATTAATGTACCCTGTTACAAATGTATAGGAGAATTCTTTCATTACCATTAATGTACCCTGTTACAAATGTAACGGAGAATTCTTTCATTATCATCAATTTACCCTGTTACAAATGTATAGGAGAATTCTTTCATTATCATCAATTTACCCTGTTACAAATGTATATAAGAATTCTTTCATTATCAATGTACCCTGTTACAAATGTATAGGAGAATTCTTTCATTACCATTAATGTACCCTGTTACAAATGTAAAGGAAAATTCTTTCATTACCATCAATGTACCCTGCTACAAATGTATAGGAGAATTCTTTCATTATCATCAATTTACCCTGTTACATATGTATAGGAGAATTCTTTCATTATCATCAATGTACCCTGTTACAAATGTATAGGAGAATTCTTTCATTACCATTAATGTACCCTGTTACAAATGTATAGGAGAATTCTTTCATTATCATCAATGTACCCTGTTACAAATGTATAGGAGAATTCTTTCATTACCATTAATGTACCCTGTTACAAATGTATAGGAGAATTCTTTCATTACCATTAATGTACCCTGTTACACATGTATAGGAGAATTCTTTCATTATCATCAATGTACCCTGTTACAAATGTATAGGAGAATTCTTTCATTACCATTAATGTACCCTGTTACAAATGTATAGGAAAATTCTTTCATTACCATCAATGTACCCTGTTACAAATGTATAGGAGAATTCTTTCATTATCATCAATTTACCCTGTTACAAATGTATAGGAGAATTCTTTCATTATCATCAATGTACCCTGTTACAAATGTATAGGAGAATTCTTTCATTACCATTAATGTACCCTGTTACAAATGTATAGGAGAATTCTTTCATTACCATTAATGTACCCTGTTACAAATGTATAGGAGAATTCTTTCATTACCATTAATGTACCCTGTTACAAATGTATAGGAGAATTCTTTCATTATCATCAATTTACCCTGTTACAAATGTATAGGAGAATTCTTTCATTACCATTAATGTACCCTGTTACAAATGTATAGGAGAATTCTTTCATTATCAATGTACCCTGTTACAAATGTATAGGAGAATTCTTTCATTACCATTAATGTACCCTGTTACAAATGTATAGGAGAATTCTTTCATTACCATCAATGTACCCTGTTACAAATGTATAGGAGAATTCTTTCATTATCATCAATTTACCCTGTTACAAATGTATAGGAGAATTCTTTCATTACCATCAATGTACCCTGTTACAAATGTATAGGAGAATTCTTTCATTACCATCAATGTACCCTGTTACAAATGTATAGGAGAATTCTTTCATTACCATCAATGTACCCTGTTACAAATGTATAGGAGAATTCTTTCATTATCATCAATGTACCCTGTTACAAATGTATAGGAGAATTCTTTCATTACCATCAATGTACCCTGTTACAAATGTATAGGAGAATTCCTTCATTGTCATTAATGTACCCTGTTACAAATATATAGGATAATGCTTTCATTATCATCAATGTACCCTGTTACAGAATTCTTTTGTTATCATTAATACCTTGTTCATCCCTGACTCTGGAGTTTTCATTATCAATAATTCCATTCTGTGAATCAAATGGCAAGGAGCTGTCCAAGGGAACACTTCTGTAGCCAATGCTACTCAATACCTGCAGGAATAGTATAAACTTGATGTAATTTTAACCTAAAACTGTGTAAAGAAACATTGCTGTAGTCAATCCTGCTCTACACATGTAAGGGTATTATTAGCTTTATGTAATTTTAACCTAAAACTGTGTAAAGAAACATTGCTGTACTCAACGATGCTCTACACATAGTATTAACTTTATGTAATTTTAACCTGCCAGTCTCCCTGGCGAAGGGCTTAATGACGTTGTTCGTAATCTCATATACTCACGTATGAAACACAGCTGTGTGAGATTTGGCAGCGGATTGCGCAGCGCTTACAGAGGTATGTGAGCCGGTCGTTCAGAAAACAATGGCAAACTATTGAATGTAAAACTTGCCAAGACATCAATAGCAGCTGAAAAATGCAATGTCCTGTAAAGGATATGGGGGGAAGGGGGGACACACACGGGAGAAAAATAATAGGACCTGTGTGAACATTTTGCACGTTAGAAATCCCCCGGCGGTTGGAAATTGAAAATAGCAAGCTGAATTTACCGCTGTTCAGGCAGAATTTCTATATTAGAAATAAGTAAGTTAAGTAAAGGTGACTCAATGAGTATGCTCAAGAAGACAGAGATGGGTTGGATCCGAAGACAGTGGGTGGTGTCTCTGGGAATGCTCTATGAGAAGACTGTTGCGAGAACCAAGTGATGACTGTGAATTTACAACCATGGTCAGACTGTGATAACACCAAGTTAAAAGAGGTGTGGCCAGACCTGAGCACTATGCAAGAAGACAAAGAAGATTAATAAAATAACTCAGAACTGGTTTTGTGAGCCACTATACGCTGTGGGATTTACTGAGGAGGGGATGCAAGCACTTATGGACTGAATGGTTCGATGTGCAAAGAGGATGATCTGTCGACTAACGAACTAACTAAGTTAAGTAAAGGAATCTTTACATGCCGCAAGACACATATAGCAATTGGTGTTAGATCCACACTGTTGGAGACTAAACAGCACTTGGTGGCTGATGTGGACAGTATCACACTGACCGCTGTTTGCTACTCACAAACAGAATTTATAGTATATGTTATTTTACTATACATGTATGTGGATCCCCACCAGTGCTATGGAGTTCATGCACTGTGCTGAGATGAACTTTGTATGATCTATGGAGGAGTCTGCAGCTTCTATGGAGATAGCTGTGTGCGATCTATGTGAGGAGTCTGGAATGTTTAGTGATCATTTACAAACCAAACCATACGAAAATAAGAATTTACAATCTGTATAGCCCGGCAGATAAGGATCTTACACTCTCAAACATGGAAATAACTGACACAAATTGCATTGTTGTCGGAGACTTTAATAGCCGTTCAGAAAGATGGGGATACCCAGATACTGACAAAAGAGGAGATGAAGTGGAGGACTGGGAAATAGACTCAAATCTCCATCTACTCAACAAAGCGGATGACACACCGAGCTTCTACTCCAGAAGATGGATTACCACTTCTACTCCAGACTTAGCTTTCTGCACAGGAGACATCCTCCACAAAATCGATCGCCATGTGCTTGACCAATTAGCAGGGAGTGACCACAGACCAATCAAGCTTGTAATAAATATGAAGTATGTTCCACAGGAGCAAAAGCCTTTGCCCCTAAACAGAGCAATAATACAGGCGGCCACTGAGTCTATTCCAAGAGGAGCGAGGAAAAATTACAAACCATACTGGACTGAAGAACTACAAATTTTGGAGGACAAAGTTGAAGATGCTAGGAAGACCGCAGAGAGAGAACAAACAACTGAAGCGAACATCTCTCTCAAAGCCATCTCAGCAAAATACAAAAGAACAGTAAATCAAACAACAAGAGATTGTTGGAGGAAAAAAACAGAAAACCTGAATTTTGACAGGGATGGAAACAAACTATGGAAACTAGTGAAAGCCATGAACAATGAAGGATCTAGAAACAAACAAATAACAATTAAACAAGGAAATGCCTTGCTTATAGGAAAAAAGGCTGCAAATGCACTAATGGAACACTATGCCAGTGCAAACCACATTGATATTACAGCCGAACAGAAGAAAGCAATCAAAGATAAACAGATACATCATAGATATACAGAGACAGCAGCAGAATATATGATGGCAAATCTAACAATGGAAGAAATGGAACAGGCAATGAATACCCTAAAAAAGAAGACATCACCAGGAAAGGATGGAATCACAAATGAAATGCTAATAGGACTAGGCACTAAGGCAAAAAAGAAACTACTAGCAGTCCTAAATTACAGCTGGAAGAGGGGAATAGTCCCACAGGCATGGAAGGAAGCTATACTAATACCAGTCCCAAAGAAAGGAAAAGACCTGGAAGAACCAAATGGCTATCGACCTATCAGTCTTCTTAGCTGTGTAGGAAAATTAATGGAACGCATTATCAATGGCAGGCTAACATGGCATCTGGAAGAAAACCAACTCTTAACACCTCACCAAGCAGGATTCAGAAAGTACAGATCCACTGAAGATCAAATAACCTATATAGCTCAGGAAATAGAGGATGCCTTCCAAGAGAAAAAGCACACACTAGCGGTCTGGATAGATTTAGAAAAAGCATTTGATAAAGTATGGAAGGAAGGACTGAAAGTAAAACTGCAAAAAATGCATGTTTGTGGGAAAATGTACAAATGGATCAGCCACTACCTTGAGAACAGAACTGCCAGGACAAAAGTACAAGGACAAACCAGCAAAATGATGCTATTGGAGCAAGGTGTCCCCCAAGGAGGAGTTCTTTCACCAACATTATTCCTAGCATATATAAACGACATCACGGAAAATTTTCCAGCCAGAGTACACACATCATCCTTTGCAGATGACCTAGCCATATGGACATCTGAAGAATATATTAGTACAGCTAACAGCAGAATACAGCAAGCCCTATTAGCGCTAGAGGACTGGTCAAAATCATGGCTAGTGAAGATAAGTGAGGAGAAAACAACATGCACAGTGTTCTCCCTCTCAACTAAAACTCAGCAACCTAAGCTGGTATTGAATGGAAAAATATTGCGCCATGAAGAAAATCCAAACTATCTAGGAGTCACCTTTGATCGTCGCCTGACATGGAAGACACAGGTTGAGAAAAATCGAACAAGAGCAAGGCAAAGAATGGCAATCATGAAAAAGCTTGCTGGTACAACGTGGGGAGCAGATGAGAAAGTTCTCAAGAAGTTATATACTGGACGGGTGAGGCCAGTACTGGAATATGGCATTGCAGCTTGGGCAACAGCAGCTAAGTCAAACTTTAACAAAATAAGTAGAGTCCAAAATCAAGGAATGCGAATCATAACTGGAAGCCTGAAGACAACGCCTATTAATGAATTAGAAAAGATCACTTGTTTACAACCAATGCAGGATAGAAGAGATAGCAGAGCCCAGCAACAAGCTGAAAAATTTAGAAGATTGACAGACCACCCTATGTATAAAAGGTTTAGTGGTTTTGGAAAGGGAAGACTGAAGCGTAGCAACTTTGTAGAAACTGCAAAACGAAAGATTAGGGCAGATCCCATACTTAACATATCAACAGTCAAACCCATTTACAATGCAGACAAGTTCCCAGCTTGGAGACAGCAGCAACTGCCTGAGATGATAGAAAACATTCCTGGTATTGAGAAAAAGAACACTCAGCATGAAACCGAAAGAAGAGAAATAACCCTAAACTACATAAAAGAACATTACCCAAGCAGCAATTGGACCCATGCATATACAGATGGATCAGCCAAAAATTCAGTAGAGAATGGAGGAGGAGGAATTCTCCTAAATTTAAAAAATGGAGTGAAAAAAACACATTCAGTGGCAACTGGAAAGTTCTCAAGTAACTTCAAAGCGGAGGTAGAGGCTCTGAAAACTGCAGCAGAAATGCTCTTGATGGAGGAAAATAAAGAGACGCAAATAGCTATCTTCACAGATGCAAAGTCAGCTGTCTCAATACTGAAGAGCAAAAACAGCACAGAACTAGCTGACCTAAGAGCAGCACTCCATGGTCTATGCCAGAAATCCAAAAAAGTTATAATACAGTGGATCCCATCACATTGCAGTATACCTGGAAATGAAGAGGCTGACAGACTGGCAAAAGAGGGCGGACGACTACCACAGCCTGACATAGACATAACCTATAATGAGGCAAAGAGGTTGATAAAAAGCACTTATAGAACCAAATGGGAATCAGAGCATCCAGGCCACCAGAAGGATGATGCATATTACAAACTCGACCGAAGAGAACAAGTAGCAATCTTCAGACTCCGCACAGGACATAACAGGCTGAAATACCACTTGTTCAACAAACTAAAGATAGGAGATACAGATGAATGTAATTGTGGAACTGGTAAAATGACAGCTAAACATTTGCTGCAAGAGTGCCCAATATATGCAGAACAGAGAAAGATATTTTGGCCCACACCTGCTTCATTCGAGGACAAGCTCTATGGAGATATCAACAAGCTCAAGTCGACTGCAGCTTACTTTAACTGTATTCAGGTTGACATTTAAATGTACATGAAGAAGTATTTAGACTGCCACACTTCATACCACAGGCATGTCGGTTACACAAGCCTCCCAGAGGCATGAAATGGAATATTGCTTGGATAGCAAATCCATTACGTGGAAAGTCCGAATCGAAAGCTCACTGTGTGGGCTTCATAAAAGGTGGAAAAAGTGTCCTAGTGGCACAAAATGGAATATTGCTTGGATAGCAAATCCATTACGTGGAAAGTCCGAATCGAAAGCTCACTGTGTGGATGTCATCTGCAAACAGCATTCTTCTGGCTTCTGGAAGAACAGCCTATGGTGAACGGAAGGCCCAATATACGGAAGTGAGGCTAAGCAGCCATGTGCAGGACGTGACGATTCCTTGGGTGAGCCCAGTACCAGAGCGCTGTGTGTTGGCTCTGCAATTATGGAAGCCTCCTTGGATGGCGGGGAATGCCCATGGTCTGCCCCTGCCTTCCCTTGAGGGCCGACCAGGATGCCTTTGGCTGTTCTATATGGGCCAGCTGGGATGGGAGATAACACCACAACAGTGAGAGTCTAACGTCCTAAGAAACCCCCCGGGAAGGTTAACCCGGTCAACAAATGCCCGCAGAAGTCGGATGTGTCGGCCTAACGGCGCAAGAACGCAGCTCTGCTGTAAACAGGCACAACGCAATCACATCCGGAAAAAAAACTCCGGATGAACGAAGAAGAAGAAACCAAACCAGTACAACATGATGACTTTAGGAGAGTGGTGATGACAATTAGGTCAGTGCAAGGCGTGGGTACTGAATGTTTACCACCATCATGAGAAACTGTGTTTACCACCATCATGAGAAACTGCTTTGACTCTCTTTAGGTCTTGAAGCGTGCAGCATGTAGGCTTCATCACAGTGAAAACTGTGAACCTTGAGGAGGTAAGGAGAAATTGAATCATCCCGACACCACGTCTCATCCAGTTGGACGTTTACCCAGTTACGGTTGGGACCAACTGGGAGCCCAGATCAATTTTTAAAATCTAACTCAATGGAGATTCAAACACATGACTACCGGGTCGGCATGCGGACATGCTAGCCACTATGCTACCACAGATGTATTTATAATAATATATAAGTAAGTAAGTAAGTGGCACCTTGCCGTCTTTGCAGACGAAAGTATGTGAACTGGAATTAGAGCTAGAATTCCAAAGCACAATGCCTGGGCATGAAATCAGAGAACATGTGTTGCCCATGCAGCATGTTCCCTCTCTCAGCCTTGCCTTGTTACCTCCAGAGGAAAGGATAACCAGTACGTCTGGAACAAGGTAGGCTGCAGATGCTGGTGGCTCAGCATCAAACCTCCAAGAGCAGGAGGTGGGTAGCGCCAGGCCCTCACATCTGGAGTATTTGACTTAGAGACGTTCAGCCACATCCCTCAGCTGAGTGCCTTATACCAAGTGTCTGGACTGATATAAGCATGTACATCTGTCATCTTAAGTGTCTGAACCTATAAAAACATGTACTATCGTCAGACTCCCTACCTGATACTGTCTAAGTACAGCTCTAGTAAATGTAAACATTTACCTCAATCAATATAAACTCACCAGACCACACTTGATAGTTTCCCTCAAATCAGTGGCCACATATTTCTGAACATCCGAGTGATCACCCTGGAAACACAGAAATACTTTCACGTAACAAACACAAACGTAATACAAAGAATTCAAAGACAAAAAGCAAGTGGTGTAGATTATCATTGCCTATCACGTACCGTTCAAGGAAACCAAACAACAAAATTATACAGATAAATGAAAAGAGAAGGAACATGTATACAAGAGAATTGTTAGAGATAGAAAGGTTAATTTGATTTCATGTAGATTCAAGAAGATGTGGAGATGTGGATATACAGATGAATAGGTCATATTTCATGGAAACAAAAACAATCAAATGCAGAGGTCCTAGAAAAACTGGGAATGAAGAGAGAGTTGATGAAAGAAATAAAGAGGAGACAAGTGAAATATTTTGGTCACGTTAAAAGACATGATACGCTTATAAAAACCATACTGGAAGGCAAAGTTGAGGGCAAGCGAGCAAGAGGTAGACTACGATACAAGTGGGAGGATAACATGAAGAGATGGACGAACATCAGCCTGACAGAATGTACAGTCAAGGCAAGAGACAGACAGTGTTGGAGATCCATTGCAGCCAAACTTCATTGCAGAGATGGCACCTGATTGATTGACTGAGATTCAAGAAACACTGAAATAGGTTCTATCTTAAAGTGGTCTTGCTCAAACAGATTTTGGCAAAGAGCCACCAAGAATAAATTCAACATTAATAACACATGACAACAAGAATGTTAAAAAGTCACCAAAATTATGCTGTTTTTAAACAAACATACTGTTTGTCACTGTTTGCAGATAATCTCGCTATCTGGAGCACAGGTAAATATCCCATCCTCACAAAAGCTCAGACCAACAGAGCAATCCTTATAATCATATCCTTTTATGAATTGTGTTAACTTAGAATCAGCGACTGTTTTAAGTATTTCAGGCATGGTACAATTCATTTATTCACTTCATATGATATATAACTCTGCTGGTGAGATGCAGTGAAATATGTCTGGCAATAAATCATGCAACTTATTGTATGCAGATTTCTGGTTTAAAGACACTAAATTCTACTGAGTTGATTTATGAATATTTTATTGATTATGAGTATTTATGAGTTGATTTGATATTTTTATATAATTCAAGTTTACCTGCAATTTATTAACTGCAAACTCCACGCCTGATACCGAACCATCATTGTCTTGAAGAATTTTGACAGGACTTCTCAGGAAAACTAGCCTCCATTCCCTAGTGGCTTGCTCCCAGAGTTTGATATCTGTACTGGAAGGGGCAACTGCGGTTTTGTACATAAGTTCTGTCAGGCGACGTCGTGGTCTCGGTAAATCTGTGTTCAACAAAGTATTCAGAAATCAGCACAGCAAACGTCACATTTGTAATATCAGTCAATGAAACTGGTGGAACTGTGGTAAAGCTGTAGAAATTCAATGAATAAATAAAGTTGAAATAGTTAGCTTTACAAAAACAATCACGAGTAACAAAATGGATTATGTGGCTAGAGCCTTCATCAGCAAATAAACAATAAACAGACATGCATACAACCACAAAAGACATACAAAGGTTACTTAGTTGATGGTAGTAGAGGAAAGCATTGAAATAAATTCACCACTGTATACTGATTTGGAACTTTAAAAGGTCTTTGACAGCAATGATAGGGAATCTCTTTGAAAATTAATAAGACACTATGGGATCGAACAGAAGATCGTTAGCTTAATAAAGTCAACATATCAGACATAAAACACAGAGTTCTGCATGAGGAAACTAACAGATACATTCAGAATAAGAACAGAAACCTGGCAGGGATACCTTTTGTTACCTTTATTAGTCTACTGGCTAAAAGTTAGTTGCATATCCTTTACAGAACGTCACAGTCAACCCCAGAATCTTTTCCTGTTTGTGATCTTTTGGCAAGTTTACATTCAGTAGTTTTCCATTGCTTTCTGAATGACCGGCACCCATATCATTTAATAAAATACCAACACAAGGCAAAGGCGGTCTGCTGCCAAATTGCCGACAGCTGTGTTTCGAACGCAGTATGCGGGATAACAAACTGCGTCCGTAACTCCCATCGCCATGGAGCTGATAGTCTACTGACTACAGACTAGATTATAAAGACAACAACAGATACCACCAGAAATGGAATACTATGGTCTCTGATAGAGCAGCTTGATATTGTGGATTTTGCTGATGACACTGTCTTCATGTTCTACACATGAAATCAGATACAAGATAAATGAAGCTCACTGGATGGGAGGTCATAACAATTAAGTCTAAAAATTCATAAGGGAAAGGCAAAGATAATGAGATTAAATCAAGCAAATCATAACCCAATTTCTCTTGGTGAAACCTCACTTCAAGAGGTGGATTTCATGTGGAGTGCTTTTGCATCTGTCCGCGGTTGATGCATCGTGAACTGCATGTTCAGAAAAATGGTAGTCAGCTGATTACTTAACTAACTGGGTTTGTCTTATGCAGTAATGTGTGGCTGCTGGCTTTCTAGTCCAATCCCAATCAACTATGAACTGTATGTTTTATGGCAGACTTTTGTGTTGACATTCTGGCAGTGGCCTTATGCATAGCATACCTGTGCGGGTTGTAGGTTTGTCAAGACTCCTGTCTGTTCCTGTCTTTTCACAAGGGGCAGTGAGGAGCATTTTGTGTGATGTTCACTGGCACAGAAACGGAGCATTATAGGGATGACCCTTTGTTGTGAGGTTGGAACCGTGACTAGCTAACTAACTAACATAGTCAATGTAAAGCTTGGAATAAAATAGTGGGTGTATTGGTGTAATGGATAGGACGTTATGCTGACAATGTTGCGAGCACAGTTGGACAGCGGGTCGATGCCTGCACTCAGCTTTTGCTTTGCAAGGTAGAGACTGGCCCTCTATTCTTCCATGCACCCAGGGCTACAAAAATGTGATAGTCCTAACACTTCACATACCCACAACAAGTTTCTGCTAAGAGACTTGTTTTATTTTATTTTTATTTCAGTTTGGTTCAGTGTGGTTTATCATCTCTGCATTCTGCCCAACTATCATCTGGATATACCACTAGGTCTAGCTCCCTTCATGTCTTGATATTATTCACCTCTGTCTCCAACTGTCATCTCAATGTGCCTTTACGTCTCTCTCTACCTCTCTGACCCTGTGGGTTATCGACAAAGAACTCTCTAATTATACCATTATCAGGCCTTCTCAATGTGTGTTCCAGCTAGTGGCAGTGTCCCTTCCTCACCTCTGAACTCACATGGCATCTGTCCAGCTCTCTTGTGTCCCAGCTAGTGGCAGTGTCCCTTCCTCACCTCTGAACTCACATGGCATCTGTCCAGCTCTCTTGTGTCCCAGCCAGTGGCAGTGTCCCTTCCTCACCTCTGAACTCACATGGCATCTGTCCAGTTCTCTTGTGTCCCAGCCAGTGGCAGTGTCCCTTCCTCACCTCTGAACTCACATGGCATCTGTCCAGCTCTCTCCATGAGCTCCACACCAGCAGCTGTCACATCACTCCAATGCTTCCTCTCTGCAATCAATGAATGTCTGTAGTTTATAAGTAATGTTCCTAGTTGCTCTCCATGCCTCAGATCCACACACAGCACTGAGTCAACATTATAGTTAAATATTCCAAGTCTGGTGCTAAGTTTAATGTCCTCTGACTTCCACAAACGTCACAATCTCTGCAGGAGCACCAATCAATGAATGTCTGTAGTTTATAAGTAATGTTCCTAGTTGCTCTCCACACCTCAGATCCACTCACAGCACTGACTCAGATCCACACAGAGCACTGACTCAGATCCACACAGAGCACTGACTCAACATTATAGTTAAATATTCCAAGTCTGATGCTAAGTTTAATGTCCTCTGACTTCCACAAATGTCCCAATCTCTGCAGGAGCACCAATCAATGAATGTCTGTAGTTTATAAGTAATGTTCCTAGTTGCTCTCCACACCTCAGATCCACATAGTGCACTGACTCAACATTATAGTTAAATATTCCAAGTCTGACACTAAGTTTAATGTCCTCTCACTTCCACAAATGTCCCAATATATGCTCCTATTTCCAAAATAAAATTATCAATGAACGATGACTAACTGACTGTGCCACTGACAAGTGTACCCATACACATATTGGGCTACTCTGTTCTAGCAACTCCAATCTTCAGTTTAAACTCTGTTGAATTCTTGCCAACAATGTTAATAGGCAGTCTCTATAATAATTATTAAAAACTTACTTTAAACATAGAAGCTACAAACACTATGTTGCACGATTTATTGCCTGGCTTATATCGCTGCATCTCATCAGGTGCATACTGTAGAGTTGTATTTCATATGAAGTGAATACATGAATTATAAATGAGTTACACAATTAAAACACATAGTGATATATAACTCAACAGTATGCGCCTGACGAGATGCATAAAATATGCCAGGCAATCAATCGTGCAATATTTTGTATGTGGCTTCTGTGTGTACGTTGACTAAGGGAATACATTGTTTTGAATTTCTAAACACTTACTGTCAATAATTTTATCCAGTCCTTCAACATCCCCTTGTTGAATAACAGTTCGTGTGCCTGGCAGTTTGATCATCTCCCGCAGCTCTTTGATTGTGAATGCTACCTGAAGTGGTCCTCTTCGGCCCACAACATGAACCTTGGTCACATGACTTTTGTGAAGGGCTTCCAAGGCATGCTCTGATATATCTGTTTTCTGAGAGACATTGTGAATAAATTATGGCAAAAATGTCGATGGAAACACACAAGATTGAAATGCTTATACTCCTCTACTTGTCATTAGTCACTGAATGGCAATGTCAGGAGATAGGGTGGCCTAGAGGTAGGGCTTTACTTCAGACTAAAAAAGTGCCATGTTCAAAGTCAGTTGAGTTCAAAATTTTCAGTACCATTTTGTTTCAGATGAACCTTGTGAAATCATATTCCCCTCTAATCTCTGGGTAGTGATGTGATGCCTAGCCGTCTCAGATAAACGCAAAAATAGCAAATCTCTTATGCACATGCTTTATGATAAAAACTCTCAGCAGTGGGAAATCATCAAGAGTAGAGTGAATGGCTGGTCACTTTCGCCAAAATTATTAGAGGAAACGTGACCACACAAACAATATTAATAGAACACGTTGAAGCAGTAAAGCAAATATAAGGTGTATTTTAATGACTGTGCAGTGTTTGAAAATTTTGCTGGTCCAGAGTTTTGTATTTACCCTTTGTAAAGTTCCTGCAACATAATAGGTAAATACAAAACTTGGATAAGGGAAATTTTCAAACACTGCACAGTCATTAAAAATACACCCTGTATAGTGCTAAAAATGCTGTGCCAAGTCCGATGTGCAAGCTAAAAGGAGCACATATTACAGTTTTCCTGCACACTGGCAATACAACAACCAAAGGTCCTTTTTGGGGCAGGAATTTATTTTTTGTTAGATTGACCTGGGCTGCCAGGACAAACCAGTGCACAATGATGCCAGGGAATGTTTCGGGAAGCAAAGGCAGCTGGTTTTGTTTTTGCCCTTTTTTGCTCACTTTAAACTCAAGCGTAGTCCATACACACTGCTTCTAGTAGTTCTGGACTGAATTTTGCGTGTGGATTTGCTTTTACCTATTAACAGTGTCCCTCACCATCAGGCGAGCCCACTCCGACTTCAGAGATACTTGTAATTAATGTCCCCAAGTCAAGGATGATAGGTCAACATGTTAGTCCAGCTGTCGGGTGTAGGAGTTGAACCCCTGACCTTGGCATCAGCACACTGGATGTTTAAAGAACACTTTTTCTTATCCATTCGGCCATGCTACGTATGCAGCTGGTGTGGTATCAACCACATGACCCATCAATTGTGGATTGGTTTATACAAATATGGTGCCAGCACCATGAAGCCAATATGCCTCAAGGTCTAGAAAAGGGTCTTTTACTAACTTTATACACAGGAGCCTAGCAGTTCAGTGGCTACAGACACCTGCCTCAGGTGCCAACCCAGGTAAAAAATATGGGCATTAGAAATTGTCCTTAGGAAATTTTGGCTGAGTCACCCATCAAATGCTTATTGGTCTAAAATATGGGCCTAGCACATTCTCTGTGGGGAGCCTGGGTAGCGTAGTGGCTAGACACTCACCTGCTGACCAGGAGGGAAGTCAAGGGTTCAATCCACTACTGGGTGGATTCAAATTTTTCACAAGTGACCTGGACTCCCAGGTGGGTCTAGCCTGAAATGGGCACCAAGAATGTCTCAGGAAGTAGAAGTCACTGGTACTGACCTCATCACGCATTGAGTGCTGTTTCATTCATTCATTCAGTAGCTTGTCCTTTGCAGAACCTCGCTCCCATAACAACCTTCCTGAAAACCCCTCGATCATAAGCAAGATGTCCTGAGTCCGAAACACCCATCTGGAGATCATCCGCCCCATCCTGCACCCATCTTCTATTTAACCTTCTTCTTCCTCTCTTCCCAGGCATATACTCCATTATTGTTCTCTCCAAACTTTCGTGACGTTTCAAGTGACCAAAATATTTCAATTTTCTTTGTTTTATCGTCTTTCATAGCCAACCTTCTTCAATATTCAGCTCTTGAAATATCGATGCATTTGTTATTTTCCTTATCAAAGATATTCTTAGAACTCGTCTATAACATTTATATTCAAAGGCGTTTATGCACTGTTCAGCTTGTTTAGTAAGTGTCCAGGTCTCACAGGCGTATGTTGCAATGGGAAAGATGCATGCATGCTCTTATAAACCTAATTTTTGTAGTGATTGCCATTTCATCTATAAAAATATAGTCCAGCACTGTATGCTTGATGTGCCTTGAAGCGTGATAAGGGTTCTTGACTTTGACTGACATTCTCTGTGAACCATGCAAGTGCAGTAGCCGGTATGTGTTTGAATCCTCTTTGAGGTGCAGATTTTGTTTGTGGTGACCCAACTAATACAGGTTTCTGGGCAAGTACAGGCAACCAGTGTGGTGGTCACCACATTACATATCAAGAAAAGATTGATCTAAACATATGAGGCTAGGACCAAATATATAGGGTGCATTTTTAATGACTGTGCAGTGTTTGAAAATATTGCCTGCCCAAGTTTTGTGTTCACCCTCTGTAAAGTTTGTGCAACATAATAGGTAAATAAAAAACTTGGACCGGCTATATTTTCAAACACTGCACAATCATTAAAAATACACTCCATACCTAATGATTAAAAAAATCAGTCCTTTATTTTTTTTACTAACCATATCTCCATTAGGCCACATAGCATGGAAATAGAGTCTTTAACTTTATCTTAACTTAACAGTATAGATAAAATACCTCTAAAATGCTGATTGGGGTGAGAAGAATACGAGCTACATCCAGTGCAACATTTCCATGGCCCAAAACAACAGCAGATTCACAGTCCAAATTCACTTGAAGCTGGAGGAAGAAAAACACAACATGTCAACTAAGACTTGTGTAAGAACAGTAACACAAATGAAGTAATGTGTATGCAAACTTTCAGTTTTCTGTATCTTTTACTCTCCGGTCTTCGATCAGATCTGTTAAAGTTTATTTGTCTACTGCAATTTTATTGTAAACTTCTACATTCTTTTTTTTTCATTCACTCACTTTGAACTCGAGGTAGTGCACACACTTGCCACTAGCAGTGAGTTAAAGAGTTTGTTGCATATTCTTTACAGGACGCAGAAGTCAACTCCAGCTGTTTTTGGCTGTTTGTGATTACTGGGAAAGTTTACGTTCAGTAGTTTACCATTGCTTTCTGAATTACTGGCACTCATACCATTGTATAGAAACCAATGCAAGATGGCCTGCATCCAAATCGCCCACAGCTGTGTCTCGAACGTGGTATGTGGGATTATGAATTGCATTCACAACCCCTGCGCCACAGAGCTGGCTACTCACAGTAGTGAGTACTGGACAGACTTGTGCATGAAGGTTAGCTTTTCCTATTACTAGTGTCACTCCTCATTAAATCAAAATAATGACAATAACACAACAAACCCCAGCTCTCCTCAACTACATCAAAACAATGATAATAAAACTAAGCAAACCTCAGCTCTCTGCAATTACATCAAAACAAGAACAATAAAACTAAGCAAATCCCAGCTCTCCTAAATTATATCAAAACAATAACAATAAAACTAAGCAAATCCCAGCTCTCCTAAATTACATCAAAACAATAACAATAAAACTAAGCAAACCCCAGCTCTCTGCAATTACATCAAAACAATAACAATAAAACTAAGCAAATCCCAGCTCTCTGCAATTACATCAAAACAATAACAATAAAACTAAGCAAATCCCAGCTCTCCTCAATTAAATCAAAACAATGACAATAAAACTAAGCATTTATACAAATACAACAGCAAAAGAGGAAATGGGAAGCGGGACAAACCTCCTTATCCTGTGGTAAACCATTGTACCAGCCTACAAATGACCTTGCTGTTATGACATTCGGAAGATTTTCTCCTGGAATGCCTAATGTTTTGTTAGCTGATGCCCCATAACACTGAAAATATGTAAGAACAGATTTCTGTTTAACAAATTTATCATGGAATTACAAAGATGTCAATAAAATAAAATAAATAAAATATGTGTTCTTCCATTTTGCAATTCTGAGAAAGTTTATACAAATCATCATCATTGGCACCTTGCCGTCTTGACAGACGATAATTTGTGCTTTAAAAAGGCATAATAACTTTTACCTATGGCGGTAGCGAATGTGACTGATAAGGCCAATTCGCGCTGTAAATGTCCGTTCACAGTGGGTGCATGTGAACACGTGGTCATTTCCACCATCATGCACCATCTTACGTCTCACGCGCTCGGTGTGTGACTTATCTGCAATAATTTTCTCCTTTGTCTTTATTCCATTTCTGATCTTTGCCCTCCATGCAACATGTTCAGCGGCGACTTGCTCCCACTGTGCATTATCAATGCCTGTATCAATCATGTCCCGCTTACACACATCTTTGTATCATAGTAGAGTATACAACTACAGTGTAATTTATATTATGGTTCCAAATTGCTGTTATATCAATCGAGGGAGCAGAATTGGGGTAAGCACCCAACCTAGCAAAATACCCCCATGGCTTGTGCATTCATCCCCTCTGGCATCAAAAGTCCAACTCCTGGCCTTCACGTGGTGGAACTGTTTTAACTAACAAGAGAAGGGGGCAACGGCAAGTCTCTGGCGCTGTAAAACCAGACTGTTTGTACACACATACATGAGCAGACACGTGCATGTGTGTACATACATACATATCTAAACTTTAGTAAGACCATAGTCTACTCTAGCAAAGGAAAGTTGTTGAAGATGGAGGCAACCAGCCAGGAGGTGCACCACAGATCAGTATGCCACACAATCACGTCAGTGAATAGAAGAAGAAATATATATTATTACTTCTAGTAATTTATAAGTAACCAAAGTGGGTTGGCAGTTACTCTCCGAAGCGAAGTGATCAAGCCGTCTGCGTTGTGCTCCGAAGGTTGAAGGTTTGATTCTGGGCTGTCTTTCAGTCCGCAAGTGCATTTTTCTCGGAGACTCCTAGGGATCATCATTGAAGCTACGGAGTTTGTGCTTTGTGTGATGCTTTCGGCAGGCCACCCTGCAGAAAGATACTGAGCCATATGGGATTAATCCCAGTGCAATGAAGTTGATCCTCTCGACTTTTAAGACTTTAAGACTCAATCAAAGCGTAAACCACTTCAGGAATGTAAAAGCCACTTTATCTTAGTGGCTGACCTGGGGTGGTTCTTGTTTTGTCATCACGTAGCTTTGATGTTCTTCAGCTTTAAATATATTAAATGTGAGTTATATAAATATACTCCTCAATTCATGTGTATGGCATGAACATTGCAAAGAGTATACACCATAACAAATATTGTGGTCTCTATTCTCTTTTAGTTGAACTTTCAGTTGCACTGTCATCATCCTCGATACTGTTAGATTTAATTCCAAACTCGACGCTCAGAGGAAAAGCGAGACGGACATATAATCAAATTGCTACTGGTACTATTAGTGTTGGAACTCTTCGCTGGCTGCTGAGGATGGGGACGGAGCGCTTATGGGAATGCCCCGAATGCTGTGATGTCAGTTCCTAAATCAATCAATCAATCAATTCCAAGAATATTCTGAGCTGTGCTGGGTCTACAACAAAACCTACTATGTAGTTAGCCCTTCCATTTCTTGCTTCTTCCGTATACAATAATATTCAGCTGCAAACGTCTGCAGATGTTTCTTTGTATTCTTGTGTCTGTTATTCTCATTACATTAAATGTTTTTGGTTCGCTCACTTTGAATTTGAGCGTAGTCCATAGTAGACTGATTTTTGCGTATGGGCTAGCTTTCCCCATTACCAGTGTGCCTCACTATCAGGCAAACCCAATCTGACTTCAAAGGTATTAATTTTATATTTCTTCATTTCTTCTATTTAAAACAACATTATCCTGAAAACATACAATAAACATGTGTCTCTACTATCAATCAGACTTGCAATATTACACTGTAAACATACAATAAACATTAGTCTCTCTATTATCAACCAGACTTGCAACATTACACTGCAAACACACAATAAACATTAGTCTCTCTACTATCAACCAGACTTGCAACATTACATTATAAACATTCAATAATTATTAGTCTCTCTACTATCAACCAAACTTGCAACATTATACTTAAACATTACCAAAACAACAGCTGAGTAAGCACGACGTAGATCTCTCAGAGACAAGTCCCGACCAATTTCAACATTGCCAAAGAAATTGCAGCGCTCATTCTGGGCAGTGTTTGTGAAGGTATTAATCACATTCTGCAAAAAATACCAAACTTTAAGGTAATGTTCTCATATTCATCACAACAAAAGAACAGCCACTCCTACTAAAGTTAATATACAGGAATCATATTGAGAAAGCTAAAGGACTATGTTCCATTCCATCATGGTTTATAATTATGGTTTACAATGGTAGGCAGATGGTTTATTATAGGCCCATATTGTTGTTAGACAACAGGGATCCTGGTTCGAGGATATAATAAAAGTAACTTACTTTATGCTGATGACACTGTCTTGATAGCAACAAGTCAGAAGGAACCACAGAAAGTGATAGATACAGTAGTTGTAGAAAGTGAGAAAAAAAATGGCCTCTGCTTGAATAATAGAAAGACAGAAGATGATATCAAAGAAACAGATTGTGCCTAAATGTGCAATTAAAGTAAATGTTATTTTGGGGCAAGTGCAGATATTCAGATATCTGGGCATGTGGATAACATCAGATGAAAGATACATCACAGAGATAAAGAACAGAATAGGACAGGCAAAAACTGCATTCTATCAAGTGAAGAACATTTTGTGCTATAGGTCCTTGCCCTTGGAAGTTAGAAAAAGAGTTCTTGCATGTTACACAGACCCAATTTTAACATACAACTGCAAATTATGGACAGTTAGTCAACAGGCAAAAACATCCCTGAAAGCCTTGGAGATGTGGTTTTATAGAAAATGCTGAAAATTAATTGGACAGCCAAAATGATCAATCTGGAAATTTTGAGGGAAGCTAAATCACAAAGACAACTTATCACAAACATCAGAAAGAAGCAGTCATTTTATGCCACATTAAGAGAAGACAAAAATGGAACATGTTGTGGCAACCAGAAACATTTGTGGAAAGAGAGATACAGGAAGACAGCATGAGAAAATTCTTGACAGTCTTGCGTCAAGGCACAGAAGAGAGTCAACACACGAACTGATCCAGGCCATCAAAGATCACAATTTATGGAGAAGCAATATCACCCACGCCAGCCTGCAAGGCACTAGATGATTATGATTGTTGCTGCTTATGAATCCTTTAGAAAATTAATTTCGATGCATTGATATCCCAAAAAGAGCTGGCATTTATTGGACTGAGGTTAGTGTAGAGACTTTCCTCCCAGCTTGGTACCAAAGTACCACTTCCAACTGGGAATGAGTTACAGATCTCCTTCACATCTCAAAGCTCAGAAATCAGTGATATGTGCAAGACCAGAACTGAAAAATCACATCTCTAAGCTCAGAAATCAGTGAGATGTGCAAGACCAGTACTGACACTTCACATCTTCAGACAGGCATATTGGGATGTCATCAGGACATGATTCTGCACATCACATTCACATTTGCTGAGACCAGGCCCAGATTGGCAATCTGCCTTGCACGGGTGTTAGGTACTTCATTATCGACTGACTCTAACCTAAAGCCCTGAGGGAATGCTAGGCCCATACTTTCTCGACAATGGGAAATTTGATGGGTCATGTGGTCAATATCATTACAGGTGCTATACCTTCCCAGGAAGTGTTCTGAACACCATTTGATGATACCAGCTCAATCCTACAAGAATGTGGTTATGAAGCATATCATGTTAATTATGTGGGAACTGAGGGATAACACTGGAGCAAGCAGAGAGATTTAATTATCTAGGATCAATGATAGCAACAGATGAAAACATTAACGCAGAGATAACATGCAGAATAATCCAAGCAAAGGTACCATTCCATCAGATAAAGAACATTCTGTGTTATTCTGTTTTGGAAGTCATATACTGTCCATCTATCATATTCCTGTGAAAACATGGATACTGAATAAACAGAGTGAAAGGAAACTGGAGATTATAGAGACAAGAGTTTCTACATTGAATGTTAATAATCCCAAGGACAGCTAAAAAGACCAATATCCAAGTACTACAAGAGGCCAGTTCATAAAGACATTTTGTTACCCTATCATGTGATAATCATCATATTTTGGTCACATTATGAGACATGACGAGTGGTGGTGGAGGATATCCATTATCAAAGGAGATGTAAGGCAACTCCTCTCCACTAGCCTGCAGGACATGCCTGGGCAAGATGAAACTATGGGAACAGTTGGTGGAATGAGTTTGACAGTAACTATAAGATAGTTGTTGGTTATGGTCTCAAATTCGCAATGGTTGGCAGATGATTTCTGTATTGAGACAATGGCTGTGGTCATTGACCAACATGGTCACTGCCAAGAAAGAAAGCTATGGTAGACTACCTTCTTTACAGATGTCTAGAAAACTAGAGCAGTCAAAAGAATTATGGAGAAAGGCTGTTATGGGGGGAAAATTATGCAAAGGACAAGCTACAGGATAATGATGACAAGAGAAGAGGATCCAGAGAAGTTTGTTACAACTGGGAAAATTTAGGGTGTTGAACGCAGAGGTAACCAGAGGGGGAAAATAAGTTTATGAAAGGCATTCAGCAGTTGAAGGCACGGCACATAATACCTTTCTTCCTCCCTGATCCTGGGGTAGTGGATGAAACTAACTTTCTCAGACAAAAGCAACCAAGCTCAGAGGAACTGTATGCATGTTGATATGAGGGGGCTTAATTTGAAAACCTTAAAAGAGTGACAGAAATTACAGTTACCATGCCATTGTCTTGTAACCTGTCAATATTGTTGTTAAGGATGTCAAGAGTGTCCAGCATGTGACTTCATGGTGTAGATGAACATGGTGACATCATAAGGACAGTTTAAAAGATGGCTGCCCAGCTTTTGACATGCACCAAAGAGGAGCAGCATTCTGTTATCCATTTTTTGATCAGTGACCTCCACTTCCAGTGTGTACCATATCCCCCATACTTATCCGACATAGCCCCAAGTGATTTCCACCTGTTTGGAAAACTCAAAGAGTCACTGGGATGAAAGACTTTTTCAGTCCATTGAAGGGGTACAGCAGGTGGTACATGAGTGGTTACATTTGCAACCAAGAGCATTTTTTTCTGCAGGAATACAAGCACTTTATCAGCACTGGAGGACTTGCACTGCACGCTGTGGTGACTACATCGAAAAATGATACATTTCTTCTTTATTTTTTTAGAATATATTCACCCCTAAAAAACAAAAACAAAAACATTTACAGTTTTCATTTTAATCCTCATCACATATTAAAAAGAATCCCTCAGCAACTGGAAATCAAAATGAGCAGATTAAATAGATTGTCAGATTGCTCTAGTAATTTCTTAATCCAATGTAGAAGAGTGACAACACACAAAATGAGACCAATCCATCTGTATAAATAAATTTCCTGTGTGTCAATTCATGGCTCCAATTGTTTTCTCATTGCTATAATAAAGTGAATAGAAGTCTGGCTTCCAAGCACAGCACTTCAAGTTCAAATCCCAGCTGGGTTATTCGTTCTGGATGCACACTGCTCCATGACCAATCCAGATGCTAAACATTTTATC
Organism: Cepaea nemoralis; assembly: GCA_014155875.1. Taxonomy (NCBI): domain Eukaryota; kingdom Metazoa; phylum Mollusca; class Gastropoda; order Stylommatophora; family Helicidae; genus Cepaea; species Cepaea nemoralis. The sequence continues at coordinate 81,209 of JACEFZ010022937.1, read as the reverse complement.
ATGTAACTCTCTGGGAATTAAAAGGGATGAGGAAGGGAGCTGGTGATCTCACAACATAAATCAGTTGTCTGGTGTGGGTGTGTGTATGTGTGTGGGTATACACAGGTTTATCACGTCACACCCATATAACAGTATTTGCATTTCATTCACCTACATTTTTAATTCTTCCCAATATGTGCCTCCAGGTATTTCTCTAGACTTGTTCATGGTTCGTTGAATTATGCAAATACATATTTCCTATAGGCTAGAGAAAACAGCCCTAATACTTAGTTAATTAGTTAGTTAGTCTTTCCTCTTAAGCTCAAGGCGGCGCTTAGGGCAGAAGTCATGGCTCTCCATGCCTAGCGGTTCGCTGCTACCTGTTGTAGATTTTGGATGTTTACTTGGCCATTGAATGAGCCTTCTCTGATGGTGGTTCTACGCCCTAATGCTAACCCGCCTTAATTGCTTCTTATGGCATTTATCCAAACTACCTAACCTTAAAACACAGGTTAGTCCCTGCTCAGCTAGATGCTCCACATCTGAACTATCAATGGTGTGTACCAACATTTACATACCTTTACTTCTGGGTGGTCAGGTGCTACTCCAAATCTCACAAGACCAAAGGGCACTGGCAGTTTTTCGTAAATATCCACAATTAAATTGTGGTCGCCCTGGTAAAACAATCAAACATAGTATCGACCTGGTAACACAATAAAACATATTATCACCCTGGTAACACAATCAGACATATCACCATGGTAACACGATCAAACACTGTCACCATGTTAACACAATCAAACAATATCACCCTGGTAACATAAACATAATATAACCCTGGTAACACAATCAAACATTTTATCACCCTGGCAACACAATCAAACATATTATCACCCTGGCAACACAATCACCCTCATAACACAACCAAACATTATCACTCTCATAACACAATCAAACATGTTATCACCCTTGTAATACAAACATATTATCACCCTGGCAACGCAATGAAACATATCACCCTGGTAGCACAATAAAACATATCACCCTGGTAACACAATCAAACATACTGCATGATAAATAAAGACAGTTAATGATAATCTGGGAAATACAGTCTTATAATATGACATAAGAAAAAAAGTTACTGATCACCTTGGAAATAAATCAATCTTATTATATTACAAAAATTGCACTCGTGGTCAGAACAATACAGTCTTAAAACTACTGGCCCTTGTACTGATAGAAAGATCAATTTAAATTCACCTTACAACACAGAATAGTCAGTAGACGCGGCTGGAAGGATAAGAGTTCTCTAGCTCTTAAACTTTCAGTGCTTTGATGGGTTCATCCCCTACACTGATCGGTTGGACTTAAAACTTCTCATTCAGAAAGCAATGGCAAACTACTGAATGTAAAACTGCCTAAAATATGAACCTGCAGTTGATTACAAGATCCTACAAAAGGCATGTCATTTCGTTTACACAGAATAATGTCTAAATTTCTGGTCTCTGTGGCGAAGGCATTAAGGACGCGGTTTTTAATTCCGCTCACCTGCGTTCGAGGTACAGCTGTGACCGATTTGGCAGCAAACTGTGTTGCGCTAGGTTTTAACATGTTGGTATGGGAGTCGGTCATTCAGAAAGCAATGGCAGACTACTAAGTGTGGGCTTGCCAAGACATCAACAACAGCAGTAAAATGCTGGTGTTGATATCGATGTCCTGTAAATGCAAAAAACAAATGTCCAAATTAAAGTGCAGTACTCACCTTGAGCAGCTGTTGAGCTGTATAAAATCCCGCAGGACCACTGCCAACAACAGCCACACAACACTGCTGGCTAGAGGATGATGACTTCTGTGAGTCTGAACTTTGACATCTGTAGCTGGGAGAAAGCCACTGCCGAAGGGTAACAGACTTCTGCCATGTAAGAACTGTTGATGTTCCACTAAAACATCTGGCAATCCTCCTTACACTGTTCATTATACTAAGCTTTTGGCTGTCTGATTTTTACCAGTAATTTGGAACTTTAAATGTGAGTACCTTTATGGGAAAATACACATGAAATGCATATAACCTTTAATGGATTTACATTTTATATAACAGCTGTTGTAGTGCAGTAAATAGAGTGTTGGCTTGTCACCTGATTTCCTAGTCTTAACTCCCATGGGATTTGGGGAGGAGGTAGAGGGATTTATCCCAGCCACAGATGAATCTCAGGTTGGCCCAGCTTCAGGAAAAGCTACTAGAAATGTCGCTGCAAAACAAAATGCAGCAAGTAAGGGAGTTGGACAACTCACATCCTAATTCGATGGTCTAGCATATATGAAATCATATCACTTCACATACCTACTGCAACTGCGGCAACAAGATTATGACAAGATCTTTATACAGGCTACCTGGAAACTTTATGAACACTCTAATTCAAAGGTTATGATTATGAAACAACCCCCCACCCCCACCCTCTCACATACTAAATCTGTATTTTTGAGTTGAGTCAAGAACTGACATCACAGCATTCGGGAGACATTCCCATATGTGCTCAATCCTCATATGCAACAGCCAGCAAAGAGTCCCAATACTAATAGTGCCAGCAGCAATCTGATTATGTGTCCTTATGGCCTTTCCTCAGAGTCCTAAGTGTCAGCTAGATCCTCTGGTCACTTCCTGCAGCACCATTCTCCCCAGGCCATCTGTTCTTCTGCACTATACACACCTGCCTTATCATGCACCAGTTATCTGTACTATATATCCTTATCTGTATATTTCAGAACTCTTAATTCACTGCACATCAAAAAGCTGAGTTGAGTTGAGTTGAGCTAAGAACTGATATCACTTAACTAAGGATATTCCTATATGTGCTCCATCCCCTTGTTCAACAGTCAGCGAAGAGTCACACTACTAATCATCCCCACCACTATCTGATTAAAAGTTCTCCTGGTCTTCCCTCTCAGTTTTGAGATTCTACCAGAATAAAATGTCTAACTACTAATAATTTAAATGCTATCTAATAATAATTTATGTCATTAAAGTAGATTCCTTAAGAGAAATCGAATTAAACATGTTTGATTAAGCCACAACCTTAACTGAAACTTTCTGACAATCAATAAAAATAAAAGTAACTTGTTACATATGATACTTTTCATCTTCTGAAATACAGCTTTTGCTTGTCTTATTCTGCTTCTAATCTCTGCCACGCAACTTTCATATGATGTTATGACTACCCTCAAATGTTGAAATTTAACCATATCATCATCTCATCATCTTCCACTTCTGCCGTCAAGCGTCGTGGAGAGGAATAATTTGCGTTCCAGCGCCCGGTGGGCGGCACAGATAGTGTCATTCCGTGTGGTTGTACAATGTCTCTGATGTCGTCAATCCATTTTCTTCTTGGACGTCCTCGTGGTCTCGTCGCAGATGATCTTTGATGTAAGGCCAGTGATGGTAGTTGCTGGTGTTGCATTCTAACGACATGGCCAAACCACTTGATCTTCTGTCTTTCAATAAATGTGGCACAAGGTGTTGATCCCACAGTCTGTCTGATAGTAGCATTTCTTACTCAGTCTCGGATTGTTAAGCTGGCAGCTCTCCTCAGGCATCTCATTTTGCAGGTGTTGATTTTGCGAAGGTGTAATTTGGATAAAGTCCAGGTTTGAGATTGGTAGCATAGGGTTGGTGTGAATATGCTGTTTATTATCTGTCGTTTTGCGGGCATGGGTGTGTTTGGATGTTTCAGTAAGGGTGATAGTTGATATGTAAGTGCACTAGCTTTTTGACATCTGATTTCAATTTCTCTGTCCAATCTGCCATCTTCTGTGATCATACTTCCAAGATATTTGAATTCTTTAACTTGTTTCAGAGGTGTGTTATTTATCTGTATACTTAGTGGGCCTGGCGATCTGCTAACTTGCATTACTTCGGTTTTGGCTGTGTTTATACTCATATTGTATCTGCTGCAGGTTGAACTCAGATTAGTAATATGATTTTGTAGTCTGCCCTCATCATTGTAAAACAGGCACTGGAATTTAATAATATTTAATTAAATTTATTGACTTGGTTAATCATTTTCCATCTGTTGTAATGTAATAATATTAATATATTTCGGTATTATCGTTTTCTTTATTCAAAGACAATTTCTTTTCCATATATATACAAATAAAAACAGATAAATGATGACATCTCATCATTTCGTGAATTAATAATTTAATTGAGGCTCAAAGTGGGTGACTTCTTGTCTTGTCTTGTGAGTGAGTTGAGTACTGAACTGAGTACAGACTTACTTAAGTTAAGTTATAGTGGGTATACTGACGGTTGTGCCCATCAAGAGAAAGATGGTCATACAATTATTTCAAAACTGTAAGACAAAGATGATCGATGTTATTCCACCAACGTGCACAAAGCGGGATGTGATATACCAGCTGGAAAACTCCAATAATAAACAATATTATCTCCAATCACAAATGCCAGACGACTTAGTCAATGTCAAGGTTCACACCTGCAACCTCACAGGGGTCGAAGGTTGTAGGGTTACATTAAGGTCAAAAATAGGGTTCTAAACGTCGTCAATTTTTACTTCATTATGTCTCCTGACATACGTATTATCCTGCAATGTTTAAATTACAATTACACATATTAACTATTAATGAGAGCGTAAAATTGTTCTGCTATTATAATTAAGCTATTCAAAATAAATATTGATTATTAGTACGCTAAACCGGAAGTCCGCCTAAGCGCCATTACGAGGAAGTGGTTGTGTGAGTTGTCGGGATCTTTAGTCTACAAAGAAGGTACATTTCAGCAAGTCTAATATTTTTCCTGCTTGATATTTGTATATTTTAAGATTACATTACAATATGCTCTTTTGTTTGATGCCACAAGACGAAAATTATTGTTAAGTCTAGAGGCACGATTAGACAGTCGTGGACATCGTCATACACACTTCCTGGTAACGATGAGATAATGTAAATGAGAAATTAGAAATCTTCTAGTGGTTTCTTCGGCTACTTTTCAGATGGGATTAAGTAGACTGTCATTTTTTTACTTCTCAGGCCTTTAAAATAAAACTTAAAGCATTAGATACGGTTTACAATGAAGGCAATTGCTAAATTTACAAGTAGCTTCCCTCTGGTTTGTTTCCGGCTTTCTTGGTAGTTGAGTTGGTAATTTGGTTCCGTGGATTTCGCTGTCTGCTGAGACTGAGACTTATTAGATTCTCACTGCCTGATTAAATTAAACGGCACGAAATTGTCATCAAAATTGATACATTTTGTAGATAAAATTAACCGAATTTTTAACATCTGTATATGTGTGTGAATACACAGAGTGGGTTTGGACCAAACAGAAATTGGTCACAGAAAATGGGATGTAGGGGTGTGTCACAATATGAATAATGATCTAACAATGGTTACAATTGTGGCAATTATATTGTACTATATATCAAATTAAATGGGATTGCACAAGGAACACGTTAGTATTGCCATAGGTTGTTTGTTTTTTTTTGGTTTTATGTTGCATATCCCTTACAGGACGTTGCAGTCAACACCAACATTTTTCAACTGCTGTTGATGTACTAGGCAAGATTACGCTCAGCAACCGGCTGACATTCACATACCCCTGCAAGTTACCAGTGCTGGCGCAAACTGCTGCATTATTCACAAGAATATATGGGATTACGGAGAAAGACGTTAACTCCTATGCCAGGGAGACCAGTAATAGGTTAGAAATATAATAATAATAATGTTAGATTTTGTAAAAGAAAATTTGAAGATAGGCGTGATGACAATTATTAAAAATGTCCACTTACCAAGGCACTACTTCTCAATCGTTGATAATAATTCAATTAAATTTACTGAATAATGATAAATATACCACTTTTCTTCACCAATATTACAAGAATTGCTCCTTAACACCATCAAAACACAAGTAAAACATATTTTGAAGCACATCATTTTCACAAAAACTGGACAAAGGAAAACACGAGGCAGATTTGTACTCATTACAATATTTACACTATTTTCTATTTAGTTATAAATATTATTCTTTTAAATTTAATTATTTAAATACTCCTCAGCTTATTTGTGATAGGCAAAGCAAACTTAGGGGCACAAGTGTGGCCCATTAGAACAAGCATAATTCGACATGTGCCCTCATATGATGACGAACTTTCACTGTTAGGTTTGTTTTCCATAACGCTAAATAATTTAACTGAATAACCACATTACTGCACATGCTATCAGTTTACAATCTTTCACACATTCCTTTAAATCAGAATAACTATAATCTAAAATTGAATTGCTGAAAATGGTAATCTGGCTTAAATCGACGAGTCGAGAACCATAGGGTGTTGCCATTACTAAAATAATAAAAACAAACCTCTTTCACAGAGCTTAATCTGTGTGTCTTGTGTGATAAATTTCCAAGGCATATCTTTTCATTTACCTGGCACTAAAAATTGTGGAAAATAAAGGAAATGAAACAAATAGTTGAGTTAAGAACCGACATCACTGCACTCAGGACATTTCCATACGTGCTCCGTCCCCTCGTTCAACAGCCAGCGAAGCGTCATACTACTAATCGTTCTCACCGCTATCTGATTTAAAGTTCTCCTGGTCTTCCCTCTCAGTTTTGAGATTCTTCCAGAACCCCTGCCGATCCCTCGCAATCTAATTCTTTCCACATATGGGTTCTCAATCTGTACCTCCGCCTTCTCCACCTGGTCCCACAAGCGCATGACCACCTCCCCCTTGTCCATAAGCAAACTACCACCAAGAGGTGCATTTCCTGCTAGCCTATCAGCCTGTTCATTCCCCTGTACCCCCGCATGGCCAGGGCAAAATATCCATACAACTCTCACAATCTGTGACTTCTGAAGCGACGAGAGCCACTCCACACGAAACATTCCTTTCTCCACCTTACTAAGCATACTCTTTGAATCCGTAATGAATACGTGTGTTGCAGTGGTCTCCTCTAGCCACCAGAATGCTGCTGTTACTGCCTCAAATAACGCACTGTCAATATTAAGCCGACCTATCTGCTTCTGGCAGTCCAGAGTTCCATTAAGCTGACCTATTGGCTTCTGGCAGGCAATCAGTTAATATTGTGTCAAAGAGTAAGCACAGACAAGTCACTGAAATTGTTCTGGCGACTACATAAAAGCATGAGTGGTGTAGTCAAGAATAAGAGCATTTCTGACTTCCAAGGTGCTGACCTCATCTGGCAGAGGACTGACGAGGACAAGGGCAAAGCCCTCTTTGAACGCTATCTAGAGCAGAGCAACCAGACAGACATGGGAGGTCGAAATCTGGCCAAGAAGGTCACCTCAGACAGGTGCAAGGCCCAGAACACTTCGGATGAAGACACAGTGATAGTGAAAGAAATCAAGGCTGTACTTCGACGATCAAAAAACAGCACTCCAGGGCCTGATGGCATAAGATACGACGACATCAATAGGTGTACCAACAATGAGCTAGAGAAACTACCAGACATGTACAACAACAGTATAGAGAGTGCTTGCATCAAGGAGGAGTGGTTACACAGCTATCTGATTCCCTTGCTGAAGCCTGACAAAGACCACAAAAAAATTCAGGGATATTGAATTATAACCATGCAGAATACAATAGGCAAGCTGCTGGAGAAGGTAATTGCCAGGAAAATATCAAGCCAGCTAGAGAGGCAAGGTGTTTTCCCACCTACCCTGGGTGGGTACCGTCCAAAAAGAGAAACCTGGACCAATGCAGCAGTCTTTGCCCATGATGTCTGTGAAGGTTTCCACTCAGGCATTAAAACCTTTGCTGCAGCGATTGATCTTGAGGACACATACAACAGAGTACCATTGGATTTTTTAATTCTTCAGCTTCTTGAACTAAAACTAAGTCCATTCCTCCTTAGTTGGATCGCTGCAGCCCTCTTCCAACGGAAAGTAGTTTTTAGATGTGGCAGTTGGACTTCGGAACCAACAACAATATATCTTGGCCTACCACAGGATCACCATTATCTCCGGTACTGTTCAACGCCTACACAGTGAGAATCACCAGTGAGCAGATCACTGGACCTGGCAGGACATTGTCATATGCCGATAATGTTTTAGTGTATCGTCAGGGTAAGGATAGAAAGCAGGTTGTTCTGGAACTACAAACCGAACTCAAACGCATAAGTACTTGGTGTGATGAAGCTGGGGCAATGGTCAACCCAACAAAGGCAACAGTGACTTGGTTCTCGTTGAATAATCATATTGTCAACACTCCAACACCAACTGTAATGCTGTGTTCAGGGACGGTGAAAAGAACGCAGGCAATGAATTACCTGGGGATACGGTTTGATCAAAGCCTTGCTTACAATGAGCACATAGACCAGGTGATAACAAAGGCCAAGCGGGGTTTGGCTGCGATGCGGGTGATGGCGGCAGAAAACTGTGAGCAGCGCCATCTATGTCTTCTGTACGAGGGGCTGGTCATGTCTGTTTTGGAGTATGCAATGGCAATCCTGACTCTCAGCCATAAGCAGATGGAAAGGATACAGAATGAAGCTATGCGCATTATTCTTGGATGTACAAGAAATACAGCATGCAGGGCAATGCGCTACCTTCTTGATTTTCCAACCATTGAAGAGAGAATACAAGTTTGCATGGCACGCGCCTACCTCAGAGTTAACGCAAACACACAACATCCACTGCATAGTGAAATTATGAAGGTGAAGGGCAGCAGGTTAAAAAGAGGACGGTCGTGGATGGGTCAAGCCGAAGACATTCTTCAACAGGTGTGTTCATTTGAGGACTTAGAACCTGGCGAGGAGTGGGTGCAAGTGCCAACAGATGTCTGCACATCCTTTTCAGTTTGCATCCAACTAGATAGAAAATGCAGACAAGAAAGTCCGGCTGCTGTGGAGGCTGAAGTACAAGCGTTGATTTTCGAGAATTCGCTAGACGGTGATGCGGTCATCTACACAGATGGGTCGGTCGTCCGACATGTGAGAAGCTCATAGGCCTTTACAGCTCGGGCCGGAGGGAGAATTGTGAAGGAGGACTCTGGTGCTTTCACTGAAACCACAAGTAGCCTGACTATGGAAGTCATGGCAGTAAGTAAAGCAATAACATGGCTCGAGACACAGACATTCACTAGGGCATGTTTCCTTAGCGACTCAATGAACATGATCAAGAGGATAGAGGAGGGGTCAATCCGAAGAGAATGGTTGCGGTCTCGGCTGACAAAGATTAGTTTCATCTTCGTGCCAGGGCATGCGGGAGTACAAGGAAATGAGCAGGCTGACAAGCTCGCAGGTGAGGCTACTGTGGAGGGCAGACGCGCCATGGACCAGGCTGACATTCTGAATGCTCTACGAGAAGTAAGACTTGCATGAACCAAGTGATGACTGTGAATCTACAACCATGGCCAGACTGCGAGAACAGCAAATTAAAAGAGGGGTGGCCAAACAAGAACACTACGCAGGAAGCCAAAGAAGATTGATAAACCAACACAGAACTGGCGTCGTTAGCCGCTACACGCTGCGGGCTTTGCTGAGGAGAGGATCTGAGCACTTATGGACTGAATGGTTCGATGTGCAATGAGGATGATCTGTCGACTAACTAACTACAAGAATTGAAAGTACTAAGTGCTGTAATTACGTTTGTGCATATGAGACAAGTCTATGTAAAGATGAGTCTAATCTAGCAGAACTTCATCAAAATCTAAACATTAATACTGAGTCAAAATTTGTGTGTGTGAATCCTGTGTGTGAACTTCTGGTACAATGGCGACAAAATGAATTGTTATTCTTCGGGGAGACACTGTTTAGTGTTTTCCTGGGGATTTCATGTGGATAGTGTTTTCCTGTGGATTATGTGATGTTATTTTGTGTTCGTTTATTGGAAGTTTTCAAAAGAAGACACAGAAAGCAGGTGGTGGATGAAATTTTGGGGGCAGCCGACAGATATTTGTTGGTCATGGTCTCGAGTTTCGCGACGGCAGGACGAGATCTCTTTCGAGGGACAATGGTTGCGGTTATCCGGCCAGTATGGTCACTGCTATAGAGGAAAGCAATGGCAAACTACCTCTTTGAAAGTGCCTAGTACATTATGATTCGCTTAAAGACTGATCATCGCGAGACATGGACAGAAACATTAAAATTAGCAACATGGAACGTTAGGACTTTAAACGACGACGGAAAATTAAAGAACAAAGAGTTCACATTACCCTCTTGAAGCCACACAATCCAAATTGTCAAGGGTTTGCTAGTTTGATGGAACGAAGTCACCAGATAATAACTCCTCTCTCAGCGAAGAGCCCACAAATATCTCAGAATGACACCAATGTCTATAATGCAATGGGTTTCTTGATCGGACGAGCTCTCAGATGTCACACGTCGTTCTTGATGATATGTTCAATGTTCTTGATGATCTTTGCGTGATATTGTCGTGTGATGGTCGTTGTCTAGGTAACGATACTCATGGTGTGTCAATGGAGATATCTAACTGTCTTGCACTATAACTCACCCCTGCAGTGCACATTCACCAGTCATTAAACAAGATTCAGTTGGCGCACATAATCCTTTATTACAGAAATAACACGGACAAACGGAACATGTTTATAAATCCAGAACACAATGTAATCCACCGAAGAGATATATATTCCTCACAACTCTACACGCACACATCAATGCCTTCTCACGGCCTGCTGAATCTCAAATTCATAGACATATAGTCCAGCTACTATCCACGGCTGGATCTCCCACAATACAGACCCACCCACTGGGTCGTAGCCTCTGCTCTCTATGTAACCCACTCTGGGTTTTAGGACTGCCTTCACAGCTCAGAGAATCACACAACACCGTTCTCCGTGGACTACCGACTCCTTCGGTATCTCAAACTCAACTCCCCGAAGTCCCTAGACTTCAACACACAAATACCCTATCTCTCGCCCCATCCACCCTAGGGGTTTTTCTCTACCCTCACTATTTTATTTCTCAGGACTGGCTGTTTTCTCATAGCCAGGTCAGTCACTTTACTGTCTCCCACTTTCATCTCCATTCTTTCTCATGTCCGGTCACTCAACTCAATGTCAATGACCCAGGCTTATGTCATACCTCTTTGAAAGTGCCTAGTACATTATGATTCGCTTAAAGACTGATCATCGCGAGACATGGACAGATTCATTAAAATTAGCAACATGGAACGTTAGGACTTTAAACGACGACGGAAAATTAGAGAACATAAAACAAGAAATGCAAAGAGAAAAAATTAATATTTTAGGGATGTGCGAAACGAGATGGACAGGAGCGGGCATAAAGACAGATGAAGATTTTAAGATTATTTATTCTGGAGGTGAAGATCGACACAGGGGAGTGGCAATAATTTTGGACCGGAAAACATCAAAATCTGTTCAAGGATATTGGGCCGTGTCGGACAGAGTTGTACTAGTTAAATTGAGTGGCAGACCTTTTAGCATAAATGTTATTCAAGTATATGCCCCAACAGGAGAGTCCAGTGAAGATAGTGTAGAGGAATTCTATAATGACATAGAGGCTGCCTTAAAGAAATGTAAAAATACAGAAATAAACATCATAATAGTAGAGACTTCAATGCAAAAGTAGGGAATCAAGGTGATAGTTACACAGTAGGAAACTATGGTTTAGGAGAGAGAAATGAAAGAGGATACAGACTCGTAGAGTGGGCTAAAGAAAAGGAAATGATTGTAGGAAACACCTGGTTTAAGCAACACCCCTAGAAGATTATGGACATGGAGGAGTCCTGATAGCAGGATCAGAAACCAGATTGACTACATTCTGATTAGCAGAAGATTTAGAAACGCACTAACAGTAGCAAAAACAGTTCCCAGTGCTGATTGTTATAATGACCACAGACTACTCACAGGAACATTGAGGATAAAGCTGAAGAAAGTCAAACACTAAATATGATTTGTGTACATTGAGTAATGACAAGGAAATACAAAACAAATTTAACATAGAAGTACAGAACAGATTTGACATATTGTCTGATCTAGAGATATTATTCCAGGATGTGAATGATCAATGGGAAATGTTAAAGAATTCAATCAGTTTGGCTGCAGACACAACTATTCCAAAATTAAAGAAAGTGGGTCGTAAGAAATGGATGACTGAAGAAATTTTACACCTAATGGAAACAAGAAGACTCAACAAAAATAATCCTGCCAAATATGAAGAAATTCACAGACAAGTCAGAATATTATGTAGGAAGGCAAAAGAATCATGGCTTGAGGAAAAGTGCTTAGAAATTGAAAAACAACACAACAGTCAAAATACCAAATTAGTGCACAAAAGAATTCAGGAACTTACTAATAAAAGAACAAGTACATCAACAGGCTGTCTAAAAACTAAAGATGGCAAAATCATAATAGAAAAAGATCAGATTCTACATGTATGGACAGATTATGTGAAAAACCTGTATAATGATAACAGAGAGGAACAGTATGATATTAGATTTAATAATGAAGGACCATCAATTTTAAAGATGGAGGTTCAAAATGTTCTTAAGCATATGAAAGCTGGCAAGGCCCCCGGTGCAGATAACATCACAACAGAAATGATTAAAGCTTTAGAAGAATTTGGACTAGAGCAAGTCACCAGACTGCTGAACACATTATATGATACTGGATACATACCTTCTGAATTATGTAATTCTGTATTTATTGCAATCCCAAAGAAATCAGGAACCTTGGAATGTGATCAACATAGAACAATTAGTATAATGAGTCACATCACAAAGATCTTATTACAAATTATCATGCAACTAGCTGACCCGGCCCGGCTTCGCCCAGCCCCTGGCGGGCATCTATCTATCTGTCTGTCTGTCTCTGACCCGGCCCGGATTCGCCCAGCTCCTGGTGGGGAGCATCTAATTTACTTCATATAAGTAGTCATATAAGTTCCCGACTATCTGTCTGTCTGTCTGACCCGGCCCGGCTTCACCCAGTCCCTGATGGGGAGCATCTCATTTAATGCATATAAGTAGTCATATAAGCTCCCGTTCCCGACTGTCTGTCTGTCTGACCCGGCCCGACTTCGCCCAGGCCCTGGTGGGGAGCATCTCATTTAATTTGTATAAGTAGTCATATAAGCTTCCGTTCCCAACTATCTGTCTGTCTGACCCGGCCCGGCTTCGCCCAGCCTCTGGTGGGGAGCATCTCATTTAATTCATATAAGTAGTCATATAAGCTCCAGTTCCCGACTAAATTCTGTCTGTCTATCTGACCCGGCGCGGCTTCGCCCAGCTCCTGGCGGGGAGCATCTCATGTAATTCATATAAGTAGTCATATAAGTTCCCGTTCCCGACTATCTGTCTGTCTGTCTGACCCGGCGCGGCTTCACCCAGTCCCTGGTGGGGAGCATCTCATTTAATGCATATAAGTAGTCATATAAGCTCCCGTTCCTGTCTGTCTGTCTATCTGTCTGTCTGACCCGGCCCGACTTCGCCCAGGCCCTGGTGGGGAGCATCTCATTTAATTCGTATAAGTAGTCATATAAGCTTCCGTTCCCAACTATCTGTCTGTCTGTCTGACCCGGCCCGGCTTCGCCCAGCCTCTGGTGGGGAGCATCTCATTTAATTCATATAAGTAGTCATATAAGCTCACATGTCCGCAGAAATATTTTTTTCTACCACCAATCATTGACAATCATCGATGAAACTTTCTACATAACAGTTCACTTAAGTCGAACTCGGATAAGTAGAATTTTTAAGTTATCCTTCTTTATCATTGTATATAAAAAGTCCTAATAAGTAGAATTCGGTTAACTCAAATTTTCGGATGAGTCGAACATAAAGATGAATACCGACTATATAAGTGTTCATGTTTAAGTCAAACTGTTCATTTCACACCCAAAAAAAAATGTGTTTTGTGAAAGAATTATTTTTAGTCAACCCGGAGAACAACAATCGATACAGCATATATGATATCTCGCTACATGTCAACAATGGTGGCTCATGGACGAAAGCTTGCTACTCTAACTTTAAAAAGAAAGATTGAGCTGTTGGAAGAGGTTTAACATAGTGGGAAGAAGAAAGTGAATATAGCTAGAGAATTTGGTATTCCAACATCGACACTTTCCAGCATTTTAAAGCATAAAGACCGCTACAGAAAATTGTTTTTCGAATGTCAAATCGACGGTGACAGACAGCGAGCTAGAATGCTGTGTGTGATTTTGTTGATGCTACCCTTTTAAAATGGTTCACTGTGAATAGATTGGCAAATGTACCAGTAAATGGGCGTTTACTTATTGCGAAAGCAGAAGAATTTGCACGTCTTGGAGGTCAGACAGACTGGAATTGTAGTGCTGGCTGGTTGGATCGTTTCAAAAAATGACATCACTTACAAGAATGTGCGTGGAGAGAAACAGTCAGTCGACGAAGCAACGACTCACTCATGGATAGAAGACGTGCTCAGACCTGCTTTAGCTAAATATAATTCTGCGGATGAGGATGACTGTGGGCTGCAAGCACAACCTGTATCGCAGTCAGATATTTTGGCATGGATTGACAAAATTGACATTTACATGATGCAGACTGGATGTTCAGATGATGCAGTCTCACCATTTTGTGCCTTTAAACAGGCCATGGGAAGACATTTTTCACAAGTCAAGAAGCAAAGCAAAATCACAAATTTTTTCTTTAATTAATTTGGAAATTTTCAAAATTTAACATTTCAACATTTCTGATATTGTATTGCTATTTATTTGTTCACTAACTGTGTTTCCTACGTGGTACAATCATTTTACTCAATGCTACTGCATGGTATTAGTGTAAATTAGTGTAAATATAATATGTGTGCAGTCTGGATAAGTAGAATTTCTGATAAGTAGAACAAATTCCTTCGTCTCCTGTGACTTCTACTTATCCAGACTCCACTGTATATGTAAATATGGTGCAGAATTCGAATTTACAGCTCAAAATATCTGAGGACTTACAAAAACAACATAGAAAATAAAATTAATTACCTTATGCCAATATATTTTAATTATATAAACAACAAGGGTAATTGCAACCAGTCGCTAGGCACAGAATGTTAGACTGACCTATTCTGCAGAAACTAAGATGGCGTCTGTTATTGTCACATGATATTTGAATGAATGAATGATGTCAGAAGCATGAATGGTCTTCACATATCCATTTTTGTGGACATAATGGATCCTTCTGCACAGGCACGGCTTCCGATTTCAGATTGGGTTGTAGGTGAAAATGGAATAGCTACTATCAGCATGGCACGTGACGACGATGATGAGCTAGAGTTAAAGCAACATTAATTGGCTTTTTTATTATTTAAAAACCAACACAAGTCTTGTAGCAGGAACCTGCTGTCTGTATGTGAAGTGCTGGGACCATCACATTTTGTAGGCCAGAGAGCACCAAGAGTAGGATGGCCAGTCTTTCCGTTCCAATGGAAACAACAGCTGACATCAATCCCTTGTCTGACTGCCCTCATGCCATTGTCAGTATATCGTTATAAAACTATTATAACTATGATACCACAGAAAGAGACACATCAGCCATTTACTAGCTATTATGGCAGATTAAACAATTTTTTAAAAGTCAGTATGGTCGAATTCATTGCATCGGGTTTTATCCCATATGGTTCAGTCTCTTTCTGCAGCACGGAAAAAAATCGCACAAATCATGAACTCCGTAGCTCCAACGATGACTTTCAGGAGTCTCCGAAAAAATGCACTCGTGAACCGAAGGATGCAGCCCGTAATTGAACCCCCAAACTTCAGAGCCCGAGTCAGATGGAGATTAAAATAACCATGCAACAATAATCACATGGTATAGAGATTATATATTTCCTTCTTTCAAATGGAAACCATGGAACAATAATTACATGGTATAGTGATTATATGTTTCCTTCTTTCAGATGGTAACCATAGAACATTAATCACATGGTATAGTGTTAAAATATTTCCTTCTTTCAGATGGCAGAGCAAGAGCAAGTGGCACCAGAAGTTGAACAAGATGAGGAAGACAATCTCAATTATAGGCCACCTAAAGAAATGTCTATATCAGAAATTGTCTGTCAGGATGCCGAAGATGAAAGTCTTAGAAAGTACAAGGAGACCTTACTGGGCAGTTGTCTTGCAGGGAATGTTATAATTGGTATGTTGATTTTCCGGTAGGGTTAACCCAGTTAATAAATGCCTGAAGAAGTCATGTGTTGGCCAAAAGGTGCAAATATGACAGCTTTGCTGTAAACAGGCATTTTGCAATTACATCCCAACACATTCTGGTTGAATGCAGAAGATAAAGTACGTTAATTATGAGAGGGTAGCCTATGGGTCAGAATGGCTACATCTCATAGTGTGGGGACATTTTTTCTTTCTTAGTAAGGCTCTGGTTTTTAAAACAAAATGCTAGCCCCTACACCAAGTAGTGACTGCTTGATTGTGGGTGCCATAATAAAGTGAAACAAGATTGTTCAATAACTGTTCTTTATGTGTGTAGAAGAATGCAGAACTGTTAGGTCGTTATAAAAACTGTCATCTACTTCCTATAGTACCTAGGGGGGATGGGCACTTGAGCCTGAGGAATTAAGGCCATGTGGCTAGTGCAGTCGCCACACACTGTGCATGTTAGGGTTTTCTTTTTTTTTTTTCCGACAGAAAAAAAATCCACACTTTACCGGGGATTCAAACTCGGGTCTCCCGAAGAAAACCCCGGCAGTCTAGCCATTCAGCCAGCCGCTCCTCACAATGAACTAAATTAAATGTTAGCTTTGTTTTCAGAAAATGTCCATCTCCTTCAGCAGGTACATATCATCCAGAACCTTGCCAGTTGGCGTGGGCGATCATGCCTCTCAACAAATTACGATCTCCATTGTCATGGATCAATTTCTGTGCTGGCTCCCTTCCGTGCCATGACGGACTGTCAAGAATCTTCTCACACTGTATTCCTCTCTCTCTTTTTCCACAAATCTTTCTGGTTGTCACAGCATGTTCCAGTTTTTGTCTTCTCATAACGTGACCAAAAAATGATGACTGCCTCTTTCTGATGTTTGTGATAAATTGTCTTTGCGACTCAGCTTCCCTTAAAGTGCCCTGATTGCTAATTTTGGCTGTCCAATTAATTTTTAGCATTCTTCTACAAAAACCACATCTCCAAGGATTCTGGGAATTGTTTCCCCTGTTTACTAATTGTCCAGGATTCGCAGCCGTATGTTAAAACTGGTTCCATGTAACATGCCTGAACTCTTTTTCTAACTTTTAAGGACAGTGACTTATTGCACAAAATGTTCTTCAGCATGTTCACAAGTTATGATGATTCAGCCAGTGTGCTTTATGAAGCCGTGTGATTATGATCAAGTACACATCCAAAAGGTTTTGTTGGAACGATTAGCGTACTTAATTCTTGGGGCCATTGGGAAAAATTCAGTGTACCACAACTTCAAGTATCCATGGAGACATAGTCTTATGCACATCATTGTGAATGAACAATTGGCATACACATTCTTAAAGGAGTTGTGGGGATAGCCAGTGTGTCATCAGCAGAGATTTAAAAAATAACTAAGCATAATTCAGGAGGCAGCACATTTTTGTTGTTGTAGCAAATATGAGTTAAGAAAAGGATTGAAAATTCAGGTGCCATGGCAAGTGTTGCCCTTGATTTTTCTACTCCTATTCACTGGGACAAGTAATCATGGGGATGTAGTCAAATACATAGTCAGCATTGTATAGGAACCATTAGCAAACATTTTCTTCAGCGAGCAATGAGGACACAGTCGTGTTCACGAGTGTGCCGCGGGAGCAACTAACCATTGGGACATAGTTGTATATACGGAAGTTCTTCCTTGTTTGTCCAATATTTTTGCTTGTTCTGGGCGTAATCGTGTTTATAGCAATGCTACAATGTTTGTCTCTTATGGTCGACACATTTGATATCTTACCAACATTTGTTGACCAAGTTAGCCTTCCCGGCAGTTTCATAAGACATTCTACAACTCATAATGTTGACGTAATATTAGTCTTTTTCCCCCCTTTTTTTCTTGCTTTGAACTCAAGTGTAGTTGACTGACTTTTGCTTGTGGATCAGCTTTCCCTATTACCATTGACCCACCATCAATCTGGGGTATTCACCCTTCTATCACCGGGCAGTGCTGGTCCTGACAGGCCATTCCAAAAAAGCATGCATGTCACACTGGGATGCCTTTTGAAGATATCTATGTGCAGTGAGAATGATCCTTTACAAAAATGTAAAAAAATCACAGTGAGTGAATCACCAAGAGAATTGAAGTAGAATCTGTACACTTTATTAGAACACAATCACTAGTAACAGAATGGATGTTGAGGACAAAACCTTCATTAGCACACAAACAGCAAACACACACCAATACAACTACATGAACAACTCTACATGAAAATATATAAACAAGCTGTGAAAATCAACAAAAACTTGACAGACTACATAGATGAAATGGGAAACAGTAGCAGATCATGGGAATTTACAACGATTAAAAATGTAATTAGTGGAACTGCAGTAAAGCTTCAAAACTATGATGAATGAATCACCAAAAAAAAATGGAGTAGAATCAGCAAGCGTACTTGAACACGATCTCAAGTAGCAAAATGGAAGTTGTGGCCAAAGCCACAAAACTAGGACTATGGTAGATAATGTACTCCAAAACTGCCCCGAATACGACATACTAAGGCAACCGTTTTGACCTGGAGAAACAACAGTTGAAGTCAAACTTTGCAAACCATTGAGTTAACTAAAAAACAGACAGTGAAATTTATACAAGGGATAATATTGCAGACGAAAGAAAAAGAAAGAACCGGGGTTGTGAAATTTGTGTGTAGAATGTGTTTAAAAATATGTGTAAAGCACACTATAAAATAAAACAAAAAGGAATGCTAGGATCCTTCAGAGAGACAAGCACACACCTTACAAGGACCTAGACCAGGTGAGTAGAAATCACAGATCTATAGCAAGACACTATGGCTATTCAGATTTATTTCAAAGTTCTCATTCTTATTGCAGATGCGAAGAACCTTAACAAAGTTATTATACAGAAACTGTCATTGCTAGCTGATGGCAGAGATGAGATGTCTCTAGATCTGACAAGTAAGTATCTCTAGAGTGTGCAATATCATTGTCTTTTGTCTACACTTGATATTTTATAGGTGGTTTTTAAATCACGAGAATCGACTTCATTGTGCTCACTTTTATCCCATATAGCTTGGCCTGCAAGGAGTCTCTGAGAAAATTGCACTCATGAACCAGATAGCGGAGATAACGGGGTCCTGAATCACGCCCATAACCAACAAATGGGGAGTTGTCCATTATCTATAACACTGTCTATTTTCAGAAAGCACAGATAGTGTTACCACAGTGTTTCTCCAAAAATAAGACCGGGTCTTATTAATTTTAGCTTTAAAAAATGCACTAGGGCTTATTTTCTGGGGATGTCTTATATATATATATTGTTGTTTTTTTTTTTTTTTTCAGATACAAAAATCTACATTTATCCATGTACAAAATTCTACATTTATTCAAATAGTCATGTCATCATCTTCTAGAATATCATAATTTTCCAAATCAAGTATGCACCAGTGGTGTCTGTACTCCAACTAGCCATTCAGCAACAAGTCTCTCATTCTAACTGACGATCTTTATTAGAGCTTATTTTAGGGGTAGGTCTTATTTTTGGAAACACTGTAGTTAGAACAAAGACATTGTCAAGCTATTCGTCATTTTATGGGACTGGGCTGCACTCCTCAATGTAAACAGGAAATATTTTTGCCTAACAATTACAATGTAGTCTGTATGTCCTCACAATTTCATAACAGGAAATAATATTGCATGATTGTTTTCATGTGCATTCACAGAGCCTGAAGAAGAGATCAAGAAAGAATCATTCACAATGAAGGAAGGTTGCAAGTACAGGATTAAGATATATTTCTTTGTACAAAGAGAAATTGTCTCTGGACTTCGTTATGAGCATAAAGTATACAGAAAGGGTATACAAGGTAAGGAACATAAGAATCTCATGACCTGGCTATTTCATAATTTTTTGTACATGTTAGTCAATCAGTTAGTCGTCAGTCATCTCATTGCACGTCGACCCATTGAGTCCATTAGTGCTGAGATTCCCTCTTCAGTACCTCCCTCACCATACAACAGTCGAAACTTATGTGTTGGTTGACTATTCTTCTTTAGCCCCCCTTGCATAGTGCTCTTGTCTGGCTTCACTCCTTTTGACGTGATACTCTTGCAGTCTGGTCAAGATTGCAGATTCGCTATCATCTCTTGATTCGTGTAATCGCCCTGCTGCTCTGATAGTATTCACTGTAAAGCCCAGTTCATTGCTATTCTGCTTTCTGCAGTAGCCCGATTCAAAAGCTTGTACATTTCCTCTTACGCCCTATGGACTGGTACAGATATTAAGCTAATTTTTGTGTTTCATAGATGTCATAGGGTACATATTCTAAGTGGTAGCCGAACACCTGCGGTGCCAGTCTGTGAAATCTTTAAACCCTTGTTTCATCATCATCATAAAAAATAAAAAATTTTGTTGCATGTCCTTTACAGGACATAGCAGTCAACCCCAGCATTTTGGCTGTTCGTGATTCCTGGGCAATTTTTTTATGTTCAGTAGTTCGCCATTGCTTTCTGAACGACCAGCTCCTATACCTTTTTCGAAAAAACCGGCACCACTGTGTTTTAAACCCTGGTATAGAGGATTACAAATCGCGTCCATAATTCCTTCGCCGCGGAGACCAGATACTATCATAGGCGGTGCCAAATTACAGTCTTTTATTTATCTCCGCAGATCTCGGTCCTTGATGTTCTTTATCAACTCTTTTCATGATTTTTGACCATACCATCGTCTTAGACCATCCAGGGCCATATCTCTTGGTCTTCCACTTCTGTCGATCTTTCCAGCCATGGTGTTTTCCAGTGCCACTCTTCTCATTATGTGATCAAAAAACGTTTTGCCTTTCTAGAATCCCATTGCACGGCCATTGACCCTGTTTCTTTAGAGCCACCAGTCTTTACGGTGGACCCCTTCACGGCTAGGAACCAGGCAGTACCCACCTGACAAGGATCCACTAAGACTGGACCTTATCAGTAGACACAGCCTATCAGGCGCTTTTTTGTACATCCATTTGTTGCTGTGCACTCGACTGTGTTTGACATATCTCCACCTTCTTTAGGAACTACATCCTGCTGAATCTTTACTACATTTACTATCCCAATCTTAGGCCAAATTTCCTAACTTAAAAAAGGTAGCCTTGTACAGTAAAGCCTAAGAGCATTCAATAATTCCACTTTCAATTTGAACCCTGGCTTGTTTAGTATTTCTGGTTTGTTCTATCAAGGGACGTCATGCTGCGCACCTACCCACTCACAACCAAAGGGACGTCATGCTGCGCACCTACCCACTCACAACCAAAGGGACGTCATGCTGCGCACCTACCCACTCACAACCAAAGGGACGTCATGCTGCGCACCTACCCACTCACAACCAAAGGGACGTCATGCTGCGCACCTACCCACTCACAACCAAAGGGACGTCATGCTGCGCACCTACCCACTCACAACCAAAGGGACGTCATGCTGCGCACCTACCCACTCACAACCAAAGGGACGTCATGCTGCGCACCTACCCACTCACAACCAAAGGGACGTCATGCTGCGCACCTACCCACTCACAACCAAAGGGACGTCATGCTGCGCACCTACCCACTCACAACCAAAGGGACGTCATGCTGCGCACCTACCCACTCACAACCAAAGGGACGTCATGCTGCGCACCTACCCACTCACAACCAAAGGGACGTCATGCTGCGCACCTACCCACTCACAACCAAAGGGACGTCATGCTGCGCACCTACCCACTCACAACCAAAGGGACGTCATGCTGCGCACCTACCCACTCACAACCAAAGGGACGTCATGCTGCGCACCTACCCACTCACAACCAAAGGGACGTCATGCTGCGCACCTACCCACTCACAACCAAAGGGACGTCATGCTGCGCACCTACCCACTCACAACCAAAGGGACGTCATGCTGCGCACCTACCCACTCACAACCAAAGGGACGTCATGCTGCGCACCTACCCACTCACAACCAAAGGGACGTCATGCTGCGCACCTACCCACTCACAACCAAAGGGACGTCATGCTGCGCACCTACCCACTCACAACCAAAGGGACGTCATGCTGCGCACCTACCCACTCACAACCAAAGGGACGTCATGCTGCGCACCTACCCACTCACAACCAAAGGGACGTCATGCTGCGCACCTACCCACTCACAACCAAAGGGACGTCATGCTGCGCACCTACCCACTCACAACCAAAGGGACGTCATGCTGCGCACCTACCCACTCACAACCAAAGGGACGTCATGCTGCGCACCTACCCACTCACAACCAAAGGGACGTCATGCTGCGCACCTACCCACTCACAACCAAAGGGACGTCATGCTGCGCACCTACCCACTCACAACCAAAGGGACGTCATGCTGCGCACCTACCCACTCACAACCAAAGGGACGTCATGCTGCGCACCTACCCACTCACAACCAAAGGGACGTCATGCTGCGCACCTACCCACTCACAACCAAAGGGACGTCATGCTGCGCACCTACCCACTCACAACCAAAGGGACGTCATGCTGCGCACCTACCCACTTCACAACCAAAGGGACGTCATGCTGCGCACCTACCCACTCACAACCAAAGGGACGTCATGCTGCGCACCTACCCACTCACAACCAAAGGGACGTCATGCTGCGCACCTACCCACTCACAACCAAAGGGACGTCATGCTGCGCACCTACCCACTCACAACCAAAGGGACGTCATGCTGCGCACCTACCCACTCACAACCAAAGGGACGTCATGCTGCGCACCTACCCACTCACAACCAAAGGGACGTCATGCTGCGCACCTACCCACTCACAACCAAAGGGACGTCATGCTGCGCACCTACCCACTCACAACCAAAGAGACGTCATGCTGCGCACCTACCCACTCACAACCAAAGGGACGTCATGCTGCGCACCTACCCACTCACAACCAAAGGGACGTCATGCTGCGCACCTACCCACTCACAACCAAAGGGACGTCATGCTGCGCACCTACCCACTCACAACCAAAGGGACGTCATGCTGCGCACCTACCCACTCACAACCAATCTTGAAATAAGCTGCATTGCCATAATCTTTCTGTCTGATCTCTCTGTTAAATATGTTTATTTCATTGTGTACTACATGTATTTTTTTTTTTTTTTTTGGAACTGTGATGTATTAGTGCGTGACAGGCAATGATCTGCACCGTGAATTCTTTCTACCTCAGATCTTTAAAAGCATTTTGTATAAGGAATTCTTGGCATTTGTCCCTTTTCACAGAGTTAATGTTTTATTGCTTGGAAACAAAGTAAAAAAATGTTCAGGGCTTTTTTTTAACATGTCTCCAATGTATATATATATATCATCATCATCTTCCACTTCCACCATCAAGCATCGTGGGGAGGAATAATTTGCGTTCCAGCGCCCGGTGGACAGCACTGGATAGTGTCATTCCGTGTGGTTGTACAATGTCTCTGATGTTGTCAATCCATTTTCTTCTTGGACGTCCTCGTGGTCTCGTCGCAGATGATCTTTGATGTAGGGCCGTTGATGGTAGTTGATGGTGTTGCATTCTAACGACATGGCTAAACCACTTCATCTTCTGTCTTTCAGTAAATGTGGCACAAGGTGTTGACCCCACTGTCTGTCTGATAACAGCATTTCTTACTTAGTCTCAGATTAAGTTGGCAGCTGTCCTCAGGAATCTCATCTCGCAGGTGTTGATTTTGCGAAAGTGTGATTTGGATAAGTCCAAGTTTGAGATTGGTAGCATAGGGTTGGTGTGAATATGCTGTTTATTATCTGTCGTTTTGCGGACATGGGTATATTTGGATGTTTCAGTAAGGGTGATAGTTGATATGTAAGTGCGCTAGCTTTTCGACATCTGATTTTGCTTTCTCTGTCCAACCTGTCATCTTCTGTGATCATACTTCCAAGATAGACTTATATTTACAGACGTTAAGCTATTTATGGACATGTTCTATATATGTATAGGTTAATTATCCTAGTTCACATTTTTATAGACCAATCAGAATTCTATGGTTGTTATGGTCAGTGCCACCTTTATTTCCCAAGGCATTTTCTGGTCCCCGTTTTAGACTGGGTCACCTGGGATTCTAAGCCGATTTTGTAAATCCACTTTAGTACGCATTTGAACGCAGGACCATCAAGCCGGCAAGTGTACTTACTGCTGCAGCTCCCCAAGAACCATCCTTCATATAATTCTCCGAACCATTACTTATATTGCATTGCCTCTTCTTATCACAAATTTGATTCTCCAAGTCATAAAAAGGCTACCTGACAGCTGCAAGATGAGGAAACGAAGCTAGACATCTCGCTTCATAAAGCCGTGACATAGTGTATATGAAATCCAGTTCACATCCATGCAACTTTAGCTGTGGGATTTTATCATACTATTTAAATTGCACAATCATTTCAAGCCACACATTTTTATGTTTGTTGCTAACAATTCTATAGCAATCAAGGTAAACTATGATCCTGTAGAGGTACATCATTGATATGCTAATCGCACTCAACCTCACCAGTTATATTTACTCCATGGAGGATAGCGTGACCAAATGGATAAGAACTCTTGCTCTTAAACTTCCAGTGTGCTGATGCCCAGGTAGCGGGTTCAGCCCCTACATTGGTCAGTGGGACTAAAATATTGACTTCTCATCCTTAACTTGGGACGTAAATTACAATTACCTCAGGGTTCGCCTGATGGCGAGGGACACTGGTAACAGGGAAAGCTAATTCACATGCAAAAATTAGTCCAGTGCACTAGAAGTAATAGTACGTGTATGGACTATGCTTGGGTTCAAAACTTATCCATTCTGCCATGCTGACATCAGAGGCCAGGTATGGATGACATGGGGTGGGCTGCAGAAAGTAGCAACAGAAAAGCATGGCTTGGTGTGAGCTTTTTGGGGATTTATGCCCCACTGGAGGATGAAGGGCAACAGAAAACACTTAGGGTTGTTGTGTTCCCCTTTGATCCTGGGGCAGTGGATTGGACGTCTAACCTTCTCACAAATGAACCATAAAAATGATATGTTTTAATTAGCATATTTCTTGTGTATTTTCCAATCAGTGGATACAATGAAACAAATGATGGGAAGTTATGGACCCAAATTCGACCTCCAATCATTTACCACTCAAGAAGAGGAAGCTCCACATGGTATGCTGATGAGAGGAGACTACAAGATCAAGTCCAGATTTGTTGACGATGATAAGAATGAGTTTGTCACCTGGGAGTGGCATTTGTCTGTTAAGAAAGATTGGTGTTAGTTGTACCTGGCTGTAGGATGTCTTCAACTTTTTCAGGTTTCTGACCTTCTTCCGTGAAGGATCCTTTTCAATTAACCTTCAACCTCTGTTGTCATATATTAGCTTCTACAATGTTTTTAACATTCTATTTATAAAAAAGAGAAATTGGTCTTTGTTGAGGTGATAATCAAAGCCAGTGCATTATTGCTGAGTGAAGGAATTAAAGACAAGTTTGTTATAGAGTGAGGAAGTTGATCAAAGATTGCATGTTATTTTAGAGTGGGGGGATTAATCAAAGACAGCACCTTATTGTAAAGAGAAAATTAATCAAAGACAATATGCTTTTGTGGTGTGTGGAAATTAATCTAAGACAGCATGTTATTGTAGGTAGAGTGGGGGAATTAACAAAGACAGCATGGTATTGTACAGAGAGGGAATTAATCAAAGACAGTATGCTGTTGTAGTGAAGGAATTAAAGACAGCATGCTATTGTAGTGAAGGAATTGAAGACAGCTTGGTATTGTACAGAGAGGGAATTAATCAAAGACAGCATATTATTGTAGAGAGGAAATTAATCAAAGACAGCAAGTTTTTGTAGTGGGTGGAAATTAATCTAAGACAGCATGCTATTGTAGTGAAGGAATTAAAATCATCATGGTATTGTAGAGAGAGGAAATTAATCAAAGGCAGCACGTTATTGTAGAGAGTAAATTAATCGCAGACAGCAAGTTATTGTAGAGAGGAAATTAATCGGACACCACGTTATTGTAGAGAGCAAATTAATCAGACACCACGTTATTGTAGAGAGGAAATTAATCAAAGACAGCATATTGCTGAGCAAGATGGTTTTGTTAAGAGTTTGCTGGGCCATATTTGGTTGTTTTTGTTATCTCATTCGATAACATCCAACCCATCATGCATCATTGATTGCTTTAATCACAAGCATATATGTAACTTTTTTTTGGTCCCTCATGGCTGTAAAATTTACAGTAATACATGTATGGATTCCAAGACGCTAAAGTAACAACAGTCTGGGAAAGAAGGGGGTTCAGTAACAAATGCGTATGGTTGGAGTTAACTTCATAACTGCAGCAGAGCAACTTGATGTAGAAAGAGTTAATGGAGTATTTGTTTGAATTGTTCTTGAACCGGCACAGAACTAGCATAGAGGTCCCACGATCTGTGCCAGGAGTCCGGACAATTTTGCTTTCATAAACTTTGATTCACTTTGTTAACACCTGGTGGACAATAGTTTTATAGATTAGACGTCAAAACATAAACATAGGCTTTTAATAGATGTTGCATACATATAAGACAGGTGAACAGTTTTTTTAAAGATATGTGGTGTTTTAATGTGCTGGTTTTGATGGTGGAATTAATCAAAGACGACCCATTATTTATAATTGAAATACAGTTGTAGTAACTGATTCTTCGGCCAGATTGTATACCACATTTTTGTTGGGGTGTGGCAGTTGCATGCACACCGATTATGTATTTTGGTAGCATCTGTATTTTTTTTTGTAATAATTGTCATATGCAAATGACACTTTCTGTAAGCACTGAATACGTTTTTAACTATATGTATGTTTATGGGGTTCATAATATGCCAAGCATTACATCTTGTTCTGTGTATTGGATACATGTGACTGGTGTACATAAAAGCCAATTTACATTAACTGGTATTATGTTTTTGTTGTATGTAGGCGTGTTTCTTTTTGTGTACTTCTTTTTCTATCTGTTTTCTGTATGTCCGCTTTCAAGTTTGAATTGCCCGGGAAGGTTAACCCGGTCAACAAATACCTGCAGAAGTCGGATGTGTCGATCTAACGGCGTAAGAACGCAGCTCTGCTGTAAACAGGCACGGCGCAATCACATCCGAAAAAAACTCTCCGGATGAACGCAGAAGAAGAAGAAAAAGTTTGAATTGTGGTTTGCTTCTGGGTGTAAATGTTATGGGGTAAGAAAATGTGATGTCCTAACATATTTCTGGTGATGGGTATGCAGTGTGGTATTTCTGATTTACAAAAAGTGATGTTTCTGCAGGTTACAAGCACAAAAATATGTCATAGCATTCATTCGTTTGTTTTTGCCACCAGTCTACATGTACAATAATTGCTTGTTTGGGATTTTTCTTTATTTGATGAGAATAAAGTATCTTAAAATGTATATCATTGCAAAATACAGAAAAGTGTATAATAATACATGAAACCAAAATAGATAAAACATATACTTTAACAAAGTGAAGTAATAATATATGAGATCAATCAAAAGCAAGTGGCGAATATTGAAAGTCTATTAACAGAAAACTGTTGGATACCACCTACCCTATAACTAAAGAAATATTAATAAAACTTGCTTCCAGTCCATGATTTACCAATATAAAGTAACAGTCCATCAGTACATTAACACAGCATTCCACATTGCAATTGTCCGTACTAATTTTGTTTCTAGTCTGGAATGTTTTTCTCTATTCCTGAAGAGCATGTGTATTAATTTGTAGCCTGTGCAATTTTAAAATGAATTCTATTACAATTATACTGACACGCAGAGGTTGATTTTTATATATTGATATATATAATTATGACCAAGAAGATAGGTTAGTTTTGCCTAAACCTTAAGTATTTTTTGTTTTGCAAGAAAATGTATTTCTGTGTGCTAGAAATTCTTGAAAATTAAAGATTATAGTTGTCTGTACTAGAATTTCATGACAGTTACTTGTAGCTTTTATTTCACTGAAGTGTTACATTGTAAATTTACTTCTCTGTGGGTCTGATTTAGTTGTGTTGTAATTGATGATGTGTATGTAATTATTTAGAATCATATACGTTCTTTCTTTAGTTGTAGCTCGTGAAATATTTGAGGATCTATGAATTAACAGCAATGTTATTCTAACTTCTTTGGTATACCAGTGTTTGCTACAAGCAATAAATTTAACACAACTGCATTTTCGTAAGCAGCTAATTTTGTGCTGCTCCAATATTTTTGTTTATTAATCACTGCTTTAACATCTGTTCTCGTCTTTGCATTCAGCAATGGGATGCTCAGCTGCAGTGTTTTTCTGTGGTTAAGTGTTAAATTACAGCAGGCTAACAGGCACTTCTACTCTTGCGCATGTTGCTACGTGCCTTGATTGTAATTCATTGTGCTAATTTGATATCATGAAAGCAGCCTCTTACATGCCAAACTAAGCCTTTAAATAAAAGATGTTAGGCCTTTTTGTCGACATAAGAGTTGAGAATGATTCACCATTTGCTCATATATATCCAGACTCTCATGCTGTGTATCATTCTAGTTGCACCTGTAAAATATATAGCAGTTATCACACCATTCGGCTCTGGTAAAAGCATTTAAATTTGGTGCTTCTATTTGTCTTCGTTAAAACATGACACAGATTTCAAGCTTTGTGCGATTAAATTTGAACAAAGTGTTTGCTTCATATTTGATCAAAATACTGCTTATTAACTTGCCATTTGAGCTTTTATACACACATTTTGTCCATGTATTTTCTGTTAGCATGACCATTAAACATATCTGTTTTGAATTTTGGTTGTTTTATTTACTTCTGTATGGGGTTTCATAGCATTGGGAAAATGGTGGAAGTTAGAAGAAATTTAATGTAGTACCAAAGTTAGAATAGTTAACTCTAATGTGAAACTCTAAAACTAACGACGACTACCTGAAAGAGGCTATTGAAACTAGAACATTATATACAACAATAAGAAAGAGACAAACAGCTTTTTTTTTAATTTTTTGGTCATGTGATGAGAAGAGAGGCATTGGAGAACATCATGACAACTAGAAAGATCGAGGGGAAGAGAGGTAGAGGCAGACAAAGAGAAATGATGCTGGATGGATTGAGACGGTGGTATGGAGGAATATCAGCAGAGTTGATCCAGAGAAGCAAAGACTGAAATCTGTGGAAAGTCAAGCCGGCATGGCACTTGATGATGATGAACTATAATGTCACAACAGTAATACTGTATAGATCAGAAACAAGGAGTTAAAAGTTACTTGCATATCCTTTACAGGATGCATCACAGTCAACCTCAGCATTTTTTGTTGTTGTTACTGTGATTTCTTGGAATATTTATGTTCAGTAGTTTGTAATTTCTTTCTGAATGACCAGCACTCATACTATTGTTGAAAACCAACGCAAGGTGGCCTGCTGCAGAATCACTCGCAGCTGTGCTTCAAACATGGTTTGCGGGATTATAAATTGCAGTCTTGACCCTTTCGCCACAGAGCCAACTGAAACATAGAAACTGATTTTAACGTTTATTAATACAGTACAAACGTTCGTTAATTGGTGCCAGCGAATATTAGGACTAAAATGAAATAACAGAATCACTAATGTGTAGCTCATGGAGAAAACTAAACAAATATCAGTGGATTCAGGGGTGAAGGAGGAACGCTTGTGCTGGATAGGAAATACATTTTAAAAACCTGAATGAAATAGAGGGGGACCTAAAGAATTAGAGATAAATTAAATAGGGGGAGACCTAGAGAATTAGTTATACATGAAATAGGGGGACACCTAGAGAGTTACAGATAAATGAAATAGAGGGAGACCTAAAGAATTAGTTATACATGAAATAGAGGGAGCCCCAGATAATTAGAGATACATGAAATAGAGGGAGACCTAGATAATTAGAGATACATGAAATAGAGGGAGCCCTAGATAATTAGAGATACATGAAATAGAGGGAGACCTAGATAATTAGAGATACATGATATAAAGGGAGACATGTTGTTTGTCCATCAAGAATGATGATGACCATTCATTTCATCCAGTGGGGTTGAAGGTATGGAGCCGTGGGTTCTAAGATGGCTGATAAGGCCTATTTTGGCTCGAAATGTTCTTTGACAATGTGGGCAAGGAATGCTTGACATTTCTGGAGGAGGATTTCCTGCAGTGGTTTTTCTGTCCTGCCTTTTCTTCACAGCTCTTGCAGTCCTGGTTGTCTCACAAGTGACTGCACCCTTGCGTAATGATGTACGCCACGAATTTCGGTCTCTGGCTGCAGCCTCCCAGGTGTCATGATGAATTCCAAAAGCATTCAGTGAAATTTTCAGAGTGTCTTTAAAGCGTTTCCTCTGGCCACCTTGGGAGCGTTTACCACAACGCAGTTCGCTGTAAAAAATTCGTTTAGGGAGCCTGTGATCTGGCATGCGAGTCAAGTGACCAGCCCAGCGAATCTGATTCTTCATCAGTAGAGTGTGGATACTGGGCATGGATGCTCTTTCTAGGACTTCAGTGTCTGGGATCTTGTCTTGCCATTTAATCTTCAGTAGCTTCCTTAGGCAGACTGTGTGGAGTGGTTTAATTTCCTAGCGTGTCGCTGATAAACAGATGTCGACCGCAGTTAAGGGTACCCACCAACCGCGGCTAGCTGGTTAGGTAGTGATGGAGCAGACAATGTTTAGGGCACCTTTTCTAACCCCTTCCTCATGCTATGGAGGTGAGCAGTGTGTTCCTATAGCTCAGTCGCTCAGGGGGCTGCCGAATCCCACTGCTGCTCCGGTCAGTAGAAGACGACCATATGGCCTGAGCCGCCTGTGTACAGGTCTGCGACTACGGCTGCCAGCGTACCCACACCTGCCGCTCGCCCATCGCCACAGGGCTTGAAGGTGATATATGATGTTGGATGAAGAATGACTTGCGCGATGACTTGGATTAAAGTGAGGAAGAGTTGCGCAATTCGTCGACCTCACTCTCTCGCCTGAGTCCAGTAGCAAGACAAGTCGAGACGACTGGAGACGAATACAGGTGCAGTGGATGACCAGGGCGCTCTACGTGCCTTGCCGTGCTCATTACGTTCCACAACGCTTTGCAGGTAAACGCCGTCTTGCCCGTTGAATCAGGAATGATTTCTTCCGCGCAGTCTGCCGAATCCTGTCTTCACATGCTGCGTAGGCATACCCTAGTTTACCTCTTGGTTTGACACCAAATCGGATACCCATGCCTGGTTTAGCCAGCCTCTCACAGCTGTTGCCGGGGGGGGGGGGGGGGGGGGGGGGCGCTGTCGCATGCTGACAGCTACTAGGAGCCACAGGCACGAGCTGGGTGTCAGGCTTGGACCAGTGGGGGATGGGTCCTGAAAAGGACATGAGAGTCATCCTTACCAATGCCTGACACCCCGTACCCCCCAAGGGAGACATAGATAATTAGAGATACATGAAATAGAGGGAGACTTAGAGATACATGAAATAGAGGGAGCCCTAGTTAGAGATATATGAAATAGAGGGAGTCCTAGATAATTAGAGATACATGAAATAGAGGGAGCCTTAGAGAATTTGAGATACATGAAATAAACGGAGCCCTGGAGAATTAGAGATACATGAAATAGAGGGAGCCCTGGAGAATTAGAAATACATGAAATAGAGGGAGACCTAGATAATTAGAGATACATGAAATAGAGGGACCTAAAGAATTAGTTATACATGAAATAGAGGGAGACCTAGAGAATTAGAGATACATGAAATAGAGGGAGACCTAGATAATTAGAGATACATGAAATAGAGGGAGACCTAGATAATTAGAGATACATGAAATAGAGGGAGACCTAGATAATTAGAGATGCATGAAATAGAGGGAGACCTAGATAATTAGAGATATATGAAATAGAGGGAGACCTAGATAATTAGAGATGCATGAAATAGAGGGAGACTTAGAGATGCATGAAATAGAGGGAGACCTGGAGAATTAGAGATACATGAAATAGAGGGAGACTTAGATAATTAGAGATACATGAAATAGAGGGAGAATTAGAGATACATGAAATAGAAGGAGAATTAGAGATACATGAAATAGAAGGAGAATTAGAGAGTTAGAGATACATCGAAATAGTGGGAGACCTAGAGAGTTAGAGATACATGAAATAGAGGGAGACCTAGAGAATTAGAGATACATGAAATAGAGGGAGACCTAGAGAGTTAGAGATGCATGAAATAGAGGGAAACCTAGAGAGTTAGAGATACATGAAATAGAAGGAGAATTAGAGATACATGAAATAGAGGGAGACCTAGAGAGTTAGAGATACATGAAATAGATGGAGACCTAGAGAGTTAGAGATACATGAAATAATATGGGAAGAACGTGGATGGAGCTGCTTGAGATCACACAAGATATGACTAGATTGGAGTGAGTTCATTAAGGGCCTGTGTTTTTTTTTTTTTTTTTGGATAAAGGGCAGAAGATGATGTTGGAGTGTCTTAAGGACTCTGATTTAAGTGTGATTTGTTGAGATGTTGCTAACACGCTCTGGAAAGCTGGTGATTTGACGCGTTCACTTATGCACAGAAGAAATCGGACGTGATGACTCCATTTCCATCCAGGTAGACAAACAACACACTCAGTTCCTAGCATGCTCGTGAGTGCAAGACTTGGGTGATGATTGTATGCCATCACAGCTGTGGAGGGCGGTCCGTCCATGCCGTTAGAAATTCCATCACACGCGGTCGTTTCAGTCGCTTGACTGCAGAGGTTCAACTTCGGACATTTCGCTACTTTGTGGTGTTTCTGCCCCTCTGTAGCGATCCTGTCAGAGCCCATTTTGACAAAAAAAAAAAAAAATTTCCACCGTGTCAACCAGCCTTTGTGGCATCGGTTATAATAGTGGTGGTTCATGGTGCGGCATGAGTTTGTTAAGTTTCTTTGCGCCAGTGTTTGCTGGTTTATCGATTTGCAGAGTTTGTGCCTGTAACGTCAGCTGGGGGATAGGTTGGCCAGCAAGAGTCAGTCTCCTGTGGTGATTTCTTGTGTCAGTGGTGACTCCTGGGGTGTCTTGCTTGATTGGTTGTAGTCCTTATAAGGACTTTTTATTTGGCCTTTTTGCCTCCTTTTTTGTGTATTGCCTGTAGAAGCTTTTCAATGTTTTCATTTTCCTCCTTGCGCTTTTTTTCTCTTTCGAGTTTGAGTTTCTGCTGTCTTTTGATTTCTTCCTCTGTGGTCAACCACGGAGCGAGCTCTCCGTCATCATAATAGTACCCATCTGGGAACTGGGGGAATTTGGTATCCCAGTGTATCTCAGGGTATTCTTCAGAGGTTTAGCGGTACATTGGTTGCCCTTTGAATTTCTTGGGATTTTTTTTTTTCTCCTTTTCTGCCATGCGCCTTTTGTATTCCTGGCGCCTGAGTACTTCTTTCCTTTCTTCTTCTTTGCAATCCGCGATGAGCTCCTCCAGTGGAGGTAAAATTTGGTATTCTGTGCCGCCTTCAGATAACCGGCGGGATAATGGTACCCCCTTGATTTTCTTGGGCGTCGTGGTTGGGCTGTTGGCTTTAGCTTGTGGTTCCGGCTCTCTCTCTCTCTTGTCGGGTTTCATCTTGCGGCATTTTTTCTGAGATTTTTTCCATTTCTTCTGCTGGTTTGACTTGGCTTGGTCTCCTTTCAGTTTTTAGCATTTCTCTCTCCGCCTTGATGTCTCCTAGAATCGCTTCATTCTTCTTTGTCGTCTGCACAATGTACTCCACCTCATGTTTGATGTTTCGCTGGATCTCCTTTATCTCAGCAAGCAGTTGTTCATTGTCGCTGGTTGGTGCCGGTGTTTGCATTATCTTGACTTGTTTCTTTAACTCATCAATCTGGCTTTGCAGTTGCTCTTTCTCGCCTTGTGAGATGCACGTTTCTGTCTCGCACCTCCGCATTGCGTCCTTATATGGTGTCTTTGTGGTAATGGCGATCTTTAAGACGTTTCTGTGTCTTTGGAGGTACGGACAGCCCAGGTATCTTGCTCCATGCTTGCCCAGGCAGTTGGCGTACTTTCTTTTGTTGTTGGATGCTCGGAAGTCCATGTCCAGCTTGGCGTGGTGATCGGCGCAGTATCGGCAGATTTCCGTGTTACTGCGACATGTTGCTCTGCTGTGTCCGGCCCTCTGGCATCTGGAACATTGAGTTATTCTTGGTATGAATATTTCAGGCTGTTGTATTTTCTTGTTTATCGATACCTGGCGTGGTATATCGCTGCACGCAGTCGTCACCACCGCCAGCTTCGTAGGGAGCTTTGAGTACGTTAGAATCCTCTCCGCCTTCAAGATTCGGATGTGGAGATTCTCATCTTGTAGCTGCTTCAGGATTTCGTCGTCTGACAGCTCCACTTGAACACGTTTGACAACCCATCTGACTGTCTTTGAGTCGGTGTTTCCGTCTCTGGTGTCTTTCTCCTCCTTCTTCTCGGCTGTCTTGGCTCTTGTCTCGTGGTGGCTTCAGTAGTAATTGTAGTTTCAGGTTCTTTGTTGCAGCTCACATGTAAGGTCTCTCCGCTTGTCTTCTTTACGGTTTTGGCGGCACCCATGCTGTATATCTTCTGTGTCTGTTGTTTCTTGGTGTTGGTCTTGCCGTGTGCCATTTTCCTCACCCGTATCAGGCTTCTTGAATTGTTCAGGTGACTTGTTCTTGATAGCGCTCGCAAATGCGAAATGACGAAAGACTTGACGATCCTGCTTAGGTTCCCTGTTCTTATTTGTTGGAGTGGCTTCTGGGTCAGCACGAGACCATAGGCGTTGTTTCAATTGTTGTTTCGGTCTTATTGAGGTTTAGATCTTACTGAGGTTGCATTGTTCTTGTTGTGAGGTTTCTTCTTCCAGAAATGTTGACGAAAATTATTGCAGACAAACTTATGAGTTATTTCCTACGTATCCATGTCGTAATTATCATCAAGCTTGTTCCATAGCCAGTACGAGGCCTTCTCCGCTGCGTCCCCCAGTCTTTTAAATGCCAGTGTCCACGATTTTCCCTTTCACGCCTATACTTTTCAGCACGCCGTACGCGGAGTTGGAAACAAGGGAATTCTTTTCTTCAGATGTCTGGCTTAAAACTAGAAGTAATATTTGTCAGTTGCATTTGCCTTATCGGATATATCTGTGGTACTTGTTTTGTAAGACTGGACGTACTTTATAGCTAGGTTCCTGTTATAAGTTCCACTTTGTGATCCAAGAAACGCACATTCAGTGGTATTCTGTTGTCCGCCTGTTTCTTCTTCTTCTTCTTCTTCGTTCATCCGGAGTTTTTTTTTCGGACGTGATTGCGTTGTGCCTGTTTACAGCAGAGCTGCGTTCTTGCGCCGTTATGCCGACACATCCGACTTCTGCGGGCATTTGTTGACCGGGTTAACCTTCCCGGGGGGTTTCTTAGGACGTTAGACTCTCACTGTTGCGGTGTTATCTCCAATCCCAGCTGGCCCATATAGAACAGCCAAAGGCATCCTGGTCGGCCCTCAAGGGAAGGCAGGGGCAGACCATGGGCATTCCCCGCCATCCAAGGAGGCTTCCATAATTGCAGAGCCAACACACAGCGCTCTGGTACTGGGCTCACCCAAGGAATCGTCACGTCCTGCACATGGCTGCTTAGCCTCACTTCCGTATATTGGGCCTTCCGTTCACCATAGGCTGTTCTTCCAGAAGCCAGAAGAATGCTGTTTGCAGATGACATCCACGCAGTGAGCTTTCGATTCGGACTTTCCACGTAATGGATTTGCTATCCAAGCAATATTCCATTTTGTGCCACTAGGACACTTTTTCCACCTTTTATGAAGCCCACACAGTGAGCTTTCGATTCGGACTTTCCACGTAATGGATTTGCTATCCAAGCAATATTCCATTTCATGCCTCTGGGAGGCTTGTGTAACCGACATGCCTGTGGTATGAAGTGTGGCAGTCTAAATACTTCTTCATGTACATTTAAATGTCAACCTGAATACAGTTAAAGTAAGCTGCAGTCGACTTGAGCTTGTTGATATCTCCATAGAGCTTGTCCTCGAATGAAGCAGGTGTGGGCCAAAATATCTTTCTCTGTTCTGCATATATTGGGCACTCTTGCAGCAAATGTTTAGCTGTCATTTTACCAGTTCCACAATTACATTCATCTGTATCTCCTATCTTTAGTTTGTTGAACAAGTGGTATTTCAGCCTGTTATGTCCTGTGCGGAGTCTGAAGATTGCTACTTGTTCTCTTCGGTCGAGTTTGTAATATGCATCATCCTTCTGGTGGCCTGGATGCTCTGATTCCCATTTGGTTCTATAAGTGCTTTTTATCAACCTCTTTGCCTCATTATAGGTTATGTCTATGTCAGGCTGTGGTAGTCGTCCGCCCTCTTTTGCCAGTCTGTCAGCCTCTTCATTTCCAGGTATACTGCAATGTGATGGGATCCACTGTATTATAACTTTTTTGGATTTCTGGCATAGACCATGGAGTGCTGCTCTTAGGGTCAGCTAGTTCTGTGCTGTTTTTGCTCTTCAGTATTGAGACAGCTGACTTTGCATCTGTGAAGATAGCTATTTGCGTCTCTTTATTTTCCTCCATCAAGAGCATTTCTGCTGCAGTTTTCAGAGCCTCTACCTCCGCTTTGAAGTTACTTGAGAACTTTCCAGTTGCCACTGAATGTGTTTTTTTTCACTCCATTTTTTAAATTTAGGAGAATTCCTCCTCCTCCATTCTCTACTGAATTTTTGGCTGATCCATCTGTATATGCATGGGTCCAATTGCTGCTTGGGTAATGTTCTTTTATGTAGTTTAGGGTTATTTTTCTTCTTTCGGTTTCATGCTGAGTGTTCTTTTTCTCAATACCAGGAATGTTTTCTATCATCTCAGGCAGTTGCTGCTGTCTCCAAGCTGGGAACTTGTCTGCATTGTAAATGGGTTTGACTGTTGATATGTTAAGTATGGGATCTGCCCTAATCTTTCGTTTTGCAGTTTCTACAAAGTTGCTACGCTTCAGTCTTCCCTTTCCAAAACCACTAAACCTTTTATACATAGGGTGGTCTGTCAATCTTCTAAATTTTTCAGCTTGTTGCTGGGCTCTGCTATCTCTTCTATCCTGCATTGGTTGTAAACAAGTGATCTTTTCTAATTCATTAATAGGCGTTGTCTTCAGGCTTCCAGTTATGATTCGCTTTCCTTGATTTTGGACTCTACTTATTTTGTTAAAGTTTGACTTAGCTGCTGTTGCCCAAGCTGCAATGCCATATTCCAGTACTGGCCTCACCCGTCCAGTATATAACTTCTTGATAACTTTCTCATCTGCTCCCCACGTTGTACCAGCAAGCTTTTTCATGATTGCCATTCTTTGCCTTGCTCTTGTTCGATTTTTCTCAACCTGTCTCTTCCATGTCAGGCGACGATCAAAGGTGACTCCTAGATAGTTTGGATTTTCTTCATGGCGCAATATTTTTCCATTCAATACCAGCTTAGGTTGCTGAGTTTTAGTTGAGAGGGAGAACACTGTGCATGTTGTTTTCTCCTCACTTATCTTCACTAGCCATGATTTTGACCAGTCCTCTAGCGCTAATAGGGCTTGCTGTATTCTGCTGTTAGCTGTACTAATATATTCTTCAGATGTCCATATGGCTAGGTCATCTGCAAAGGATGATGTGTACTCTGGCTGGAAAATTTTCCGTGATGTCATTTATATATGCTATGAATAATGTTGGTGAAAGAACTCCTCCTTGGGGGACACCTTGCTCCAATAGCATCATTTTGCTGGTTTGTCCTTGTACTTTTGTCCTGGCAGTTCTGTTCTCAAGGTAGTGGCTGATCCATTTGTACATTTTCCCACAAACATGCATTTTTTGCAGTTTTACTTTCAGTCTTTCCTTCCATACTTTATCAAATGCTTTTTCTAAATCTATCCAGACCGCTAGTGTGTGCTTTTTCTCTTGGAAGGCATCCTCTATTTCCTGAGCTATATAGGTTATTTGATCTTCAGTGGATCTGTACTTTCTGAATCCTGCTTGGTGAGGTGTTAAGAGTTGGTTTTCTTCCAGATGCCATGTTAGCCTGCCATTGATAATGCGTTCCATTAATTTTCCTACACAGCTAAGAAGATTGATAGGTCGATAGCCATTTGGTTCTTCCAGGTCTTTTCCTTTCTTTGGGACTGGTATTAGTATAGCTTCCTTCCATGCCTGTGGGACTATTCCCCCCTTCCAGCTGTAATTTAGGACTGCTAGTAGTTTCTTTTTTGCCTTAGTGCTTAGTCCTATTAGCATTTCATTTGTGATTCCATCCTTTCCTGGTGATGTCTTCTTTTTTAGGGTATTCATTGCCTGTTCCATTTCTTCCATTGTTAGATTTGCCATCATATATTCTGCTGCTGTCTCTGTATATCTATGATGTATCTGTTTATCTTTGATTGCTTTCTTCTGTTCGGCTGTAATATCAATGTGGTTTGCACTGGCATAGTGTTCCATTAGTGCATTTGCAGCCTTTTTTCCTGTAAGCAAGGCATTTCCTTGTTTAATTGTTATTTGTTTGTTTCTAGGTCCTTCATTGTTCATGGCTTTCACTAGTTTCCATAGTTTGTTTCCATCCCTGTCAAAATTCAGGTTTTCTGTTTTTTTCCTCCAACAATCTCTTGTTGTTTGATTTACTGTTCTTTTATATTTTGCTGAGATGGCTTTGAGAGAGATGTTCGCTTCAGTTGTTTGTTCTCTCTCTGCGGTCTTCCTAGCATCTTCAACTTTGTCCTCCAAAATTTGTAGTTCTTCAGTCCAGTATGGTTTGTAATTTTTCCTCGCTCCTCTTGGAATAGACTCAGTGGCCGCCTGTATTATTGCTCTGTTTA
Organism: Cepaea nemoralis; assembly: GCA_014155875.1. NCBI lineage: Eukaryota > Metazoa > Mollusca > Gastropoda > Stylommatophora > Helicidae > Cepaea > Cepaea nemoralis. The sequence continues at coordinate 42,325 of JACEFZ010022937.1, read as the reverse complement.
GACTTTCCACCATTTGCTTCATGTTGCCATATCGTGTATTTATGTCCGCCTGTTTCAAGCAACACATACACTTTATGTTTGATCTGAGCATACCAAAAACATCTGGCTGGAATTTTTAGCATGCATCGCACAAAAAAAAAAATAGAGTATGGATTAAAAGGAAAGAGGCTTTGTTGCCCCTGGTTTTGTGCGATAGATGTTTAGTCTCTCTCCGCAGAGCAGAAAGCGTTGCATAAGCATGAGCTCCGTAGATGACTAGCACCATTTGCCCGATACACCTCACGGTGTTCTTAACTGACTCAGTGGCGAAGGATATTTCGCCAAATGGGGGCCTACCATTTGAACAGAAGGACTATATATCCATCCATCATGTGCCATGCCGATAAGCGTGGGCGGTCATGTTTTGTTCTCGCCCATGCCACGTGACCAAGCCATCCAGGCATTTACTTCTCGGTGCCAGTTGTGACCAAGTTCTCTAATTCATTTCTTCTCATTACATGCCCAAAAAATTTTGACTGCCTACGTCTAATGTCTCTAATCAGTTTACGATCTTCATTTGTTGATATTTGTTGTATATATTTGTTGACATATAATATATGTCTTTTACAAGTCTAAGGTCTTTTACCGCCCGTGTGTTGCCGGGGCCCATACGGGGGAGCAAAGAATAGTAACTCTATTGCCTACCATGCACGTCGTAAGAGGCGACTAAGGAGGATATGGTTCCGTCGCCCTGCTACTGGGTGAGTGCGTGGCGCGACACCCCCAAATTCTCCCAATACTTCGACTGTGATTTCGGTACTTTTCTGTTAATTCACCCCAAAGTGACGTTCACCAGCTATATTTAGCACTGACGGTGATCTCCTCTGTGTTCGGGTACAGTGCGTGTCAGTGCGGTTCAATTCCCCCCCCCCCTTTCCACACACACACAGTGTTTCTTTGGCTTTGGCAACCGTTTCTGTGTGACTGTGTGTGTGTGTGTGTCTGATCATCATGAGTTTTCTGGGAACTGGCAGCAGCTGCTGATGTCCACGACCAGCAGAGTAGCGTGGCTTTTCTGCAGCATCATGGCGCATCTGACATTCTGCAAGACGCTGTTCTCATAATCATGTCATCATGGTGCTATCGCTGACTGAGCGTCAGGACAGATGGAGATATGCCGACGACATTCACTATGTATGTCGGCAGGACATCCCGCAGAGACAAGGTACATGGCTGCAAGGCCCTCGCGTCTCCCCTACAGACAGATCATTCTTGTCATATACTGCTGGTCTCAAGAGTTGACAAGCATTTCCATTTTGCCAGTTACAATTGGGGATGTCGATCCTACCACCGGTGCACATACTCAATGCATCGAGCGCATGGGGAGAACGGCCAAGGAGAGAAACGAGAGGCAGAATGGAACACACACACACACACACACACACACACACACACACACACACACACACACACAGAGAGGCATCTACTAGAGTCCTACATGTGCGAATTCATGTGGCTGCGTCGACAGACTAAATGCGCTGGTCTAGATTGTTTAACACCATTCTTGCGAACATTGTTCGATTCTGGCCACCACCGCAAGAATAGCGGCACCACCGCCGCATAGAATTGCGCACCGAGCTACGGCGCATCACAGGGAAACCCTGGATGTGACGTCATACACTGGGATCCCGTTTGTTTGGGGTGAATTCACAGAAAAGTACCGTGATTTCAGCTGGCAAAGCTGTTTTTCCTTTCTTCATGCTTCATAGCGTCAGCGAATTCTTCTTTTAGAATAGGTGGGCCTTCTAAGATACTTTCTTCTGTTAATTCTTTCCTTTCTCCATTATATAATTCTCTTATATACTCATTCCACCTCTTCATTATAGCACCTTCTGTGACAAGACCGCCGGGGCTTGGTCTGGTTTGCCACGATAGATACTATCCCCTGCCTTTGCTCCAACCACCTCAATAGCACTCTACATCTACCAGGCCCCACACAAGCCGGGACAGCTTAACCTCCCCTCCCTCACCTAGGGTTCCAAACCCCAAGGGGGCTCGGACCAGACACCAGCCATATCACTGCACAAAGTCATAGCTAAGAGAACAAAATTTAATTCTGAACTACGTCAACCACAACACAGAGAAGGATGGCTGAAAGCCAGACAAGAAGAACTATGTACAATATCAGAGATGCAGATGAGTAGTCATCATCATGGAGGCGGACGATAGCTCGTGCGGTTGTCCAGTCGTGGTAGCGACTCACCCAGGCTCCTCCAGTGGACTGGAACTCCAAGGTCTGCTGCCTCTCCAAAGTTCCCTCTTCCCACAGAGAACCAATCACGGGCTGATCAAGCGCAGTACCACTGCCTGACTGACACTGCACCGATGAACAAGGATCCTTCCTTGCTGTCGTCCTATATCACTCGTCACACTCCTGATGAAGTCTGGGCCGACCCTAGAACATTAGCGGTCTCCCACTTGCCGAAAAAGTACATGTAGCACCGTCTCAAAATACACAAGAGCCTGGTCACTCTTCCATCTCATAAGTGACCCACACACTGATATGTCACCTACAAAATGAGCGGTTGCTCCACATGAACACACAATGTCACTGGTAAAGTCTATTAGGTGACTATAACACTTCACCTTGATTTCATGTCCCTGGACAAATAGATCTTCACACAGTCTCATGTAACTACCCTGATCAATGGGTAGTAATCACAACCTAGCATACACTGTCAACAGTTCACCACGATGGCCTGAGGTAGCTCCCTACCTTAACAAACATTGTCAACAGTTCATCACATTGGCCTGAGGTAGCTCCCGACCTCAACAAACATGTCACTCTGGTGTTCCCACCAAGGTTGTAATCAATGTCCTATGTCACTGGACCACATGTTGGCTTCATAAATGTAACCAATGTAGAAACACTATTTAAGCATATATTATACACGGTGTCCCCTGACAACCCAGCCAGGTCAGAAGCATATTACACAGGCCATGGTGACCGGTATCAATGATCACTCTGCTCAACTTGAAAGTTCCTGACCTTGCAATCACCAAGGTTTACCCTGAGGTTGAATGTCACCAGTGCATCACTGGCCAGAATCTCCAGACGTTTCAGTGTTGGATCCTCTCAGGATCGGATGACACTCGTCGGACTCTTGACGGAGGTCCTAACATAGACCTACCGACTTATTCAGCACTCAGCTCCTTTCAACATTGATCTCGCAGAATCAGATGACCACTCCCAGTATGGCCTCAATCAATCTTCTGGATAGGCACTGGAATGAGTGGGCCCATAGAGCTCATGGTGAAGCTCTTGAATCTTCTTCTGTATAGTAATAACAGATCCTGAAACACGGAGAGGTTGGTGTGAGTACTCAACTACAACAAAGACTACTAGCATCTCCACCCCGTCACCTGCCTCTCAGACATTCCTCATGTCTACCAACATGAGTATGAAATCATCACATCATAGATCTACTAGGAATCATAATGTATAGGCATAATGATATTAGAAAAAGCAATAACACCCTTGTTCAGTCAAGTAACACTTTTGGGCTACAATTAACCCCTAGCACCAGAGTCGACTGTATGACTCTGTCAAGCATCCTTCGCCTGGTGCCAGTCCAATCCGGTTTCATCGTCCATCATCAATCAACATATACACTTACTTTCCTTTCAGTGTAGGGATTACTGTATCGAGAAGGTGTCCAGCCGGACATCTCCTTCCTGACAGACTCATCAATTCATCAATCCCTTAACCCATGGACTGATCAATTACACACATTAATAACTATATGACTATAATGAATTATACTCCTGATAATTCATTACTATAGCATTAACCAAGGAGAACTCATGACTTGTTACACTTAAATAACAAAATCATATCACAGCCATAGTGTCAGGTCTGGGATCCCTGCCCCAGATCCTGAGTTGCCCTTGTATTCACTGACTATCTTTCAGGTCAGTCATACCTGTGCCGGTCGAGCACAGCTGTGGTGGCCATCCACCATTACACTTTCCCACAGCTACTGTGGGTCCCGTGTACCTTGTCCCGTGACGACTTAAGTCACGTCATCCAATGTAGCAAACCTCCAGACTCCACTACCAAACTTTGACTCCACCTTTTGGGGGGGATTATTCTTCTCATATACTACTACTTCACGGCAGTACTACAAGTACTCCATGAAACGAATCAGGGTTCCCGCAGAGTAGAATATTAGAGACAGAAACGGTTAGGTTCAAACCTCGATCTACCTAGATACCACGGCCTCGAATTACGGAGTGCCGCTTCACCCTCGATCGGGTATGTTCACTCTTCGGATCTGCACGATCGCATTGGGTCGGACCTATTACCTATCGGGTTGGGGTACCGGCCTACCTCCCGCTGCCTAGACAAACGTAAGATGGAACATGCACGGTCATCATAGCGGACGGACATGACAACGAGCAGTAACTATAGTATCATGAATACCTTCTATCAACTGTTATCCTATCGATGCAACACCATTCGGCTTACGCGGAATAACACGGCTATCTGCACACAGCAAATACACCACTGCTGATCTCACCTTGATTCCTCGAAAAATCACCACCACTGATAGAACAATTAAGTTACAATTCTAATGTCACGAAGCACATTCAACATCTTTAATAATAAGCTCTACCTTATCATTTACCGCGTCATGCATGTTGATGTAATGACTGACAAACTGTTGCCTTGCCTGCGTAATTAATAAACCAAACCAGTAACTGCTACACACTGTAACGCACATCGTTCGGCCTATTTTATTTACACACCACTCGCTGTGGAATACGGCTGGTTCCGTCCGGTAACACATTACATCGCTGATCGATAAAGCCTACGTAAATATGCAACCGCCAACTGTAACGGATAACTCAATTTTGCGACGGCAATTAATTCATTCCGGGAACTCAGCACGGCATCACGACCACAATTAAATAATAGAATAAGTATTCAACTAACCTGTGATTGAAGAATCACAACCTTTACTGCAGATGTCCGCACTGGCCGCGAATAGTGACATCAAAATTACATCAGCCTGTTGGCTGCGATCTGTTCACGCTGAGATTTGGTGGGCGACTGACCACGACAATGTCAGTGCGCCTTCCACTCGCCTACACGGGCCGCGTGACTTTCATGTTTCATGAAGAAAACCAGAGTCACGATAAGTTCCACCAACCCGTGCTGCCTAAAGCACTCGTGAACTTAGAGCTATTTCCCATGTACGCACTTCAGGGAACATTCTAGATTGTTCTATATATAACTAGAATAGCTCCGCCCCGCACGACGTTTCTAGGGAAATCCCCTATTAATTGATATTAATTTCAAGGGAGACCAACGCCTCGCACTCCCTTCAAAGGGCTATTATGCAGAGATTTGCCGATCTGTAGCCGTTTCGTCACACCTTCCTCCAATAATATCTTTCCCATTTTTGATTTCAAACACCCTGTATTTATTCTTATATTTCTTCCTGTGAGCTCACTGATTTGTCTGTGCTTAATTTTTTAATCTTTAATGGAATTAATTCATTTTTTTTTTTTTTTTTTTGCATTGCTCGTTTAACCAACTTTCTTTTGCCTTCACACATTTATCTCTTATTTCTTTATTTATCTTAGCATACTCTTGTTTGTCATATTTATTCTGTTTCTTTTTGTCCATCAGCATTAAGATTTCTTCATTCATCCATTTTTTCTTAGCTTTTTGGCTTCTCTCCGGAAATATTTCTTTGTTAGTTTGATAAATGGAGTCCCTTAACATTTCCCACTGTTCATTTATACTCTGTATTTTAGCTATTATAGCATTGTACCTATTTTTCAGTCACTCTGTATTGTTCTTGAATTTCTTTATCTACTATCAGAACCTCTTTATTAAGTCTCAAGTTCTTAACCATTTTCCACCTCTCTTTAATCTTACTTTTATTTAGTTAGTTAGTCGACAGATCATCCTCATTGCACATCGAACCATTCAGTCCATAAGTGCTCCGATACCCTCCTCAGCAAATCCCGCAGCGTGTAGCGGCTAACGACACCAGTTCTGTGTTGGTTTTTCAATCTTCTTTGGCTTCCTGCGTAGTGTTCTTGTTTGGCCATCTCTTTTAATTTGCTGTTCTCGCAGTCTGGCCATGGTTGTAGATTCGCAGTCATCACTTGGTTCTCGCTAAAGTTTTTCTTCTCGTAGAGCATTCAGAATGTCAGCCTGGTCCATGGTGCGTCCACCCTCCACAGTAGCCTTACCTACGAGCTTGTCAGCCCGCTCATTTCCTTGTACTCCCGCATGCCCTGGCACGAAGATGAAACTAATCTTTGCCAGCCGAGACCGCTACAGAGACAGAAACCATTCTCTTTGGATCCACGCCATTTCTATCCTCTTGAGCATGCTCATTGAATCGCTAAGGAAATATGCCCTAGTGAATGTCTGTGTCTCGAGCCATGTTATTGCTTTACTTACCGCCATGACTTCCATAGTCAGGCTACTTGTGGTCTCAACAAACGCACCAGTCTTCCTTCACAATTCTCCCTCCTGCCTGATCCGTAAAGGCCCATCTATTTAAATGACAGCATCACCATCTAGCGAAGTAAGTCCTCAAGTGAATACACCTGTTGAAGAATGTCTTCGGCTTGACCCATCCACGACCGTCCTCTTTTTAATCTGCTGCCCTTCACCTTCATAATTTCACTATGCAGTGGATGTTGTGTGTTTGCGTTAACTCTGAGGTAGGCGCAAATTATTATTCTGTCTTCAATGGTTGGAAAATCAAGAAGGTAGCGCATCGCCCGGCATGCTGTATCTCTTGTACATCCAAGAATAATGCGCATAACTTCATTCTGTATCCTTTCCATCCTTTCTATCTGCTTACGGCTGAGAGTCAGGATTGCCATTGCATACTCCAAAACAGACATGACCAGCCCCTCTTACAGAAGACATAGATGGCGGTGCTCACAGTTTGCTGACACCATCACAGCCAAACCCCGCTTGACCTTTGTTATCACCTGGTCTATGTACTCATTATAAGCAAGGCTTCGATCAAAACGTATCCCTCCCAGGAATGATAACCTGGTCAAAAATGCACGCTAAAAGCCGGATGTGTTGGCCTAAGAGTTCGACCCAAGGGTGCCTAACTAGACACACCGCAATCACATCTGAAAAAACACTCCGGATGAACGCAAAGAAGAAAACGTATCACCAGGTAATTCATTGCCTGCGTTGTTTCCACTGTCTCTGAACACAGATTTACAGTTGGTGTTGGAGTGTTGACAATATGATTATTCAACGAGAACCAAGTCACTATTGCCTTTGTTGGGTTGACCGTTGCCCCAGCTTCAACACACCAAGTACTTATGCGATTGAGTTCGGTTTGTATTTCCACAGCAACCTCCTCTCTATCCTTACCCTGACGATACACTAAAACATCATCGGCATATGACAATGTCCTGCCAGGTCCAGTGATCTGTTCACTGGTGATTCTCACTATGTAAGCGTTGAACAGCACCGAAGATAATGGTGATCCCTGTGGTAGGCCAGGATATATTGTTGTTGGTTCCGAAGTCCAACTGCCACATCTAAAAACTATTTTCCGTTGGAAGAGGGCTGCAGCGATCCAACTAAGGAGGAATGGGCTTATATTGAGTTTTTCTTCTTCTTTTCGTTCATCCGGAGTGTTTTTTCAGATGTCATTGCGGTGTGCGTTAGGCACCCTTGGGTTGAAAACCCTTAGGTCAACACATCCGGCTTATGCGTGTATTTTTGACCAGGTTAGCATTCCTGGGATATTGAGTTCTTCTTCTTCTTCTTCGTTCATCCGGAGTTTTTTTTCGGACGTGACTGCGTTGTGCCTGTTTACAGCAGAGCTGCGTTCTTGCGCCGTTAGGCCGACACATCCGACTTCTGCGGGCATTTGTTGACCGGGTTAACCTTCCCGGATATTGAGTTCAAGAAGCTGAAGCAATAAAAAAAATCCAATGTTACTCTGTTGTACGCGTCCTCAAGGTCAATCGCTGCAGCAAAGGTTTCAATGCCTGAGTGGAAACCTTCATAGATATTATGGGCAAAAACCGCGGCATTGGTCCAGGTTTCTCTGTTTGGACGCTACCCTCCCAGGGTAGGTGGGAAGACACCTTGCCCTTCTAGCTAGCTTGATATTTTTCTGGCAATTAACTTCTCCAGCAGCTTGCCTGTTGTATTCTGCATGGTTATAACCCGATATCCCTGAATTCGTGTGTGGTCTTTGCCAGACTTCGGCAAGGGAATCAGGTAGCTGTGTAACCACTCCTCCTTGATGCTAGCACTCCCTGTACATGTCCGCTCGTTTCTCTAGCTCGTTGTCGGTACCTGTTGATGTCATCATATCTTATGCCATCTGGCCCTGGAGCGTTTGTTTTTTTTTTTATCGTGGAAGCACAGCCTTGATTTCTTTCACTGTCACTGTGTCTTCATCCGAAATGTTCTGGGCCTTGCACCTGTCTGAGGTGAATTCCTTGGCAAGATTTCGGCCTCCCATGTCTGTCTGCTCTAGAAAGCGTTCAAAGAGGGTTTTGCCCTTGTCCTCATCAGTCCTCTGCCAGATGAGGTCAGCACCTTGGAAGTCAGTAATGCTCTTATTCTTGACTACCCCATGCATGCTTTTATGTAGTCGCCAAAATATTTCAGTTTAGTTTAGTCTGTGCTTACTCTTTGACACACCTCTGCCCATTTTTCACTTTTAACCACCTTGACCAGTTTTTTTAAACAGCTTACCTTTGTGTGTATCCGTCTTTTTAAGTGCATACAGGGACTAGGATGGCCAGCTCTGTTTTTGGCATTTTGTCATCTCCTTACCGCACTGCGCTTATCCACCTCGAAATTCCACCAGGTGGCTGCTCCCAGCTTCCCCCCCCCCCCTCCTGAAGCTTTCTGCGACATCTTATTTACTTTTATTTGTCCACATAGTGGTACATGATCACTATTACCGTCAGCACCAGGCATTGTCTTTACATTAATTAACGCATTTCTAGATTTTGTTATTAATAATTATGTAGTCAATTTGATTGCGTATTTTCATATCAGGGCGTTTCCATGTGTATAGTCGTCTTTTATGGTGTTTAAACCATGGGTTTCCAATTATCATATAATTAATATTTGCCCATTCTATTAGTTTCTCTCCTCTTTCATTTCTTGTACCTAAACCGTAATTCCCCACTATATCCTCTATTTTTCCCTTTCCTACTTTTTAAAATTAAAATCTTAGCATTTTTTAGCATTAAAATCTCCCAGTATTATTTTTACTTCTTGTGATCCAATTTGAACTATTGCCATTTCTACTTCATCGTAAAAGTGTTATATTTCTTCGTCACTATTGCTTGTTGTTGGTGCATATACGTGTATAATATTATATCTATTGGTTTGCCTTTGATTTTGACCATTATAACTCTATCTGAAATACACCAGGATCCATTCAAATTGGCTGTTTTTTTTTCTCCATCAAATATTATTCTTACACCTTTTTCATGTGTATCCTCTCCAGAATAAATTATTGTGTGTTTGTCGGTTATAATTTTGCCAGATCCCTTCCATATCGTCTCACTTATGCCTAGTATATTCATGTTTTCCATTTCTCTTAGAAATTGTTAACTTTCCTAGCTCATTTAATGTCCTAACATTCCATGTTCCTACTCTAAATTTATTTAGTTTAGTTATAGTTTTAGTTTTGCCATCAGTAGCTGGATGACGGTCTGGTGTCACCTGTGGTTCATGACTGTCCCTACCGGACGAGGATGTCCTAAGACAGCCAATAACGTCGTTCACTTTTTTTGAAATGTACACAGCTAAACACAAATCTAGCCCCAGGATTAATATTATTAACACCCACGATCCTGATATATCAGAAAATTGTACAGTAAGTGAAAAGTGTTTAAGGAAACTATAAAACTACGGTAGGGGTTTACGGCACTGTGGATGGCAAGAGGCGGAAGTGGTATGCGGCAAACAGCCAGACATTGCAGTCCTTGAATGATTAAAAAGAAGATAGCTCTCTTAAAAAACAAGGAAAGACTGTGTAACACTGTGAGCTGAAACAAGCTAGGAAGGATGTTCTGTTTATGCAGTACATATATTAAAATTGGAACGATACAGAGAAGATTAGCATGGCCTCTGCGTAAGGATGACACGCAAATTCGTGAAGTGTTCCATATTTGTGGAGTTACCGTGGCGAAGTAGTTAAGCCATTCGACTCGGGTTCCGAAGGTTGTGGGTTCGATTCCGGGCGGCATTCTTCGGTTCACGAGTAAATTTTTTCGGAGACCCCTGTGGGTTGTCGCTAGAGCTACGGAGTTCGTGCTTTGTGCGACGCTTTCCGCGCTGCAGAAAGAATAGAGCCATATGGGATAATACCCGGTGCAATGAAGTCGACTTTTTAGGAAGGATGTGCAAAAGGCTGCCAAGCAGTGTGCAAATGACTACAGGATCAAGTTATGTGAGTCCATTAAAAACGCAAGTGATAAGACAAACATCAGAAGCATGTATGAAGGGATAAAGAAAGCATGTGGTCCAATGATCAAAATAAGTGCACCGCTGAGAACCTTGGAGAATGTATAGGTGTGAGAAATCATCACTGATGCCAACAGCAGATGTATAGAGCACTATTTAGAGCTTTACTCAAGTGAGACCAAACTAGCGGACGATGCCCTCAATGCCATAAGAGGCCATGCCAACTCATGACCACCTGGACACACTTCCTACCATAACAGAAGTGTGCTATAAATGAACTTGCATCTGGCAAGGCTCCAGGTAAGGATTGGATTCCAATAAAGGTTATCACGAGTAGGCAAGACACACTCACTCTACAGATCCACCAGCTAACAAGGCCATGCTGGCAAATAGAACAAGTCCGACAGGATTTAAAAGATTCAAGCATCCTAACACTGAGCAAGGGCGACCGAAGCGAATGTAACAATTATAGGGATATTTCACTTCTCTGTAGCCTACTGTTGAGAAAGTATTTGCCAGAATAGTTCTGCGCAGACTTCAAGTCTGCTGATATGATATGACCACTGATATGATGCAAGAAAAATGCCGGGAACAAAAACAACCAGTTTATTGCCGTCATCAACCTCACAAAAGGCATCTGATTTCGTCAGTCGTGGGGGTCTGTTCAAGGCAGTAAAGAAAATTGGCTGCCCACCAACTCTTCTGTCCATTGTGGAATCGTTAGATTCACTCCAAGAGTGGAGTTGAGCAAGACTGTGTACTAACCCTCATCCTCTTTGGAATACTTTTCACTTCCGCTGAAATATGCCTTTCGTGATAAGAATGCCGGTATATACATTCATTCACCCTCAGATGGCGGCCTCTGTAAAGCTCAGAGATTAAAGGCCAAGACCAAAATTAGGAGGGTACTAATCAGAGAGTTGCTTTTTGAGGATATTGCTGCAATTACGAAAGTTAACAATTAGCAAAAAGAAGACACAGATTATGTCACACGGTGCACATGTGGTACCACCAATCTTTATTGATGACGCCGAACTAGAGATGGTAGACCATTTTACATAACTAGGATCAGTGGTAAATAGCAAATTATCCCTAGATCAGGAAATCAACATCAGGATTGGTAAGCAACAATGAACAGGTTAGCAAAGAGTCCGGAGTAACAGGAAGCTTACTGCCTAAACTTTGTCTACAAAGCCTGTGTCTTTAGTACTCTTCTTTATGGCAGTGAAACCGTGTCAACTTACTCACACCAAGAGAAACATTTAAACAGTTTTCATATGCGGCGTCCGCGAAGAATACTTAGTATTACATCATCATCAAGTGCCCTGCCGGCTGGCGTAAGCGTTCATGGCTCTCCACAGATCTCGGTCTTTGGTTTTCTGTATCAACTCTGCTGCTATTCCTCCGTGCCACCGTCTCAATCCATCCAGCATCATTTCTATTGGTCTGCCTCTCTTCCCAGTTGTGACAATGTTCTCCAATGCCTCTCTTCTCATTACATGACCAGAGAAAGCTGTTTATCTCTTTCTTATTGTTGTATATAGTGTTCTAGTTTCATTTGCCTGTTTCAGGCAGTCGTCGTTAGTTACTCTGGCAGTCCACGGAATTCTCAACATTCGTCTCAGGAACCACATCTCTGTTGCTTCTAATTTTTTCATTCACATTCCAAGATTCACTGCCATACAGCAAAACTGGTTCTACCTAGCATTTCAGCACTCTCTCTTACATTCAGTGATAGTGACCTATTGCACAAGATACACTTCATTTTCTGAAATGCGGCCTTTGCCTGCCCTATTCTGCTCTTAATCTCTGTTGTACATCTTCCATCTAGTATTACATGGCAAGACAAAATCACAAATACTGAATGAAGTATTGGAAAGATCAGGTTTGTGTAACGGTGTGTTCCATGCTTAGTCTTCGTAGACTTGGATGGATAGGACATGTTAGGAGAATGGATGATGGTAGAATACCAAAGGGCATTTTTGGTGAATTACAGATGGGTAAGAGATCTCAGGGTCGGCCTCTACTACGATACAAAGATGTGTGTAAACGGGACATGACTGATAATGCACATTGGGAGCAAGTCGCAGCTGAACGTGTTGCGTGGAGTGCAAATATCAGAAATGGAATTAAAGACAAAGGAGAAAATGATTGCAGATAAAGTGCACCCAGAGCGTGAGAGACGTAAGATGGTGCATGATAGTGGAAATGACCATGTTTTCACATGCATCCACTGTGGGCGAACATTTACAGCACGAATTGGCCTTAGCCACATTCGCCACCGCCATGAAGTCTTTTTGAAGCACAATTCACAAAACTATCGTCTGTCAAGACGGAAATGTGCCAATGTATGTAACCTCATGGAAAAAATTGTTATTTGCAGTTGTTTATTAGTGCTTATTGAAATAATGTACATCATTTCCTCACACAAAGAGCTGCCAACAATGAGAAATCAGTATGGCAAGTAACAAACCAAATAAAACTCAATCCAACACCAAAGTTTCACACACTTTTAATTTGCTACTGCAACCTTACATTCATGATGAGACAATTACAATGAGGGAAAAGTACAACATAATATGGATAAAACATGATGCACTAGTTATTGTCAAATGTTTCATCATTATATACAACAAAATGTGACAAAGGAATGAGGCAAGATGAATGTGAATTCTGTGTAATAAAATATCCAAACAATTTTATAGATGATTTATACCTACCATGCAAGAAAAGAATTATTGCAAAGAAATACCTTGAGCTGGGAAATAAATCACAATTATGGAAACAAACACCATCACACAAACGATTAAAAAAAAAAGAAAAGAATTAAACCAGCCAAATTACTCTTGAGCAAAGAGGAGGAAAAAAAAACTTAAAGGAAAAACAAACATACATGAACAGGAAATGTACAATCAACACTTTATGATAATGGCAGTTGTAAAGATCAGGTGCTACACTACACGCGCATCTAATGCTACTCACTTTTAGCACACAAATGACTTTTTTTTTAAAAAACCAAGTACAATATATGAGTCCACCTACCATCAAGTGGTACTCACCAACGTTGACACCACCAACAACCGACATTTCCACGCACGCTTCCCTGCACTCTGTAGTAATACAAGAAAACCTAAAAGAATCATGTGTAAACAAACGCTGGACATCAGAAACCTACTACTATTAAGAAAGCCATGTTATTATAGAAAGTGTCGCCAACATTGTGGGGGCTTGCAACTGCCCAACAGCAACTTTTGCTGTGACACGCACACTATCTAACTGAAGGACATGTGTTTAAAGAGTGACCAAGCTTTAATATTAACTCTGTCCCAAACGTATAACTAAAGAGTGTCGCCACCTAGTGTGGGGGTGTCTAACAGCCCAACAGCAAAGATACCCGCTGTGACACACTTGCCTTCGCAGATGGTAGCTTCAGAGACCTACATACTGTGCACAAACTCAGCCCGCATGCTAACAAAATTGAGTCACCAACCGAGCTCACCGGAAACCACTGACATTTATACACCCATGCACATACATATATATATATTTAATAGGGGAATGTTAGAAACCAACATTTTTAGTACTCTGAGAAGAAACAATGATTGCAAAATTAACCCCTGATGTCCCATAAAAAAGAACCAGTGTCCTAACATAGTAACAAAATGCAAGTCATTACTGGTGCCAAAGAAATCTATTTTTAAAAAAAGCATGACAGATTGGTTAACGGTGGTGGGTTGGGGGTCGAGTGACCCAACAGCACATGGAAGCACTGTGACAACTTGCCTGTTTAAATTAAAAATATACAATGTAAATTTATGCCTTGTGTGGAACTAGGGAACAAAATGATAGACTGTAATTCAAAAGAGCTACATCTGTTTCTCAATTCTGAGGTCATGATTAGCAGAATAAATTGTGCAATTCTTCCTTGGAGTAAATGACAGTGGGAAGCAAACAAACAGTCTGTGGAGTCAGTGTCGAATGATGAGAACAGAATGCAGGAAAAATAATAAGTGATGCAGTGGTCTTCAAAGCAAACGGTAGGAGATGAACTAGCTAACAGTACGGCAGAACAAAACGTACCAACCTGATGGTGTCGATGGTCTACAAACTGAGAAAATAAATAACCAGATATCTGCTATGAAAGATACAAATGAACAGAGGTTAAGACCAAACCTGAAGCGGCAGTAAGTAGTGGACGAGTCATCACCAACATCAGTTGGGGGAAATATAACCCAACAGCCACATTGCCTGGTGTTAAGTGGCTGTGATGACAGTAACAAGCTTATATGTGTAAGCAACTCTACTGACAAATTCACCTGTGTAGTGTATACAAACTGGTAGTTGACACTCATTAACGATAAACAAACATACTTTGACAAGGTCCTCTCACAAGCACACGCCATATCTCAACATAGCATTCAGCAAATATAAAACTGATGAGGACACCATCCTCACAGACCACTGATTTCTTGCCCTGTGCCCAAGTCGGACTTCCATAACAAAGAATTAGCAGTCTTGACACAAGAGGTAGAAGAGCACACGGAGGTACTTGAAACAAATGAAATGGTCAGGATAGCAGTAACATATGGTCAACTATACATTAAAAGAAGCCACAGAACAAGAACTACTGATGGTCAAGACAGTGAACCAACTTGCACACATACCAACCAAACACAAGCTATCCCAACACATCCATCAGACACATTCTTGTCCAGCTGTCATTCTCCTCGTCTGCAACAGTTTTTCAGGAGCTGCCATAATCTGTCATAGCAACAGTTCCCCCCCCCCCCTCCATAAAAAAAGGTAATGTACAAAATGATAAAACAAACTATATCACAAAACAACTAAATTATAACACACTGGCAGTGGCCTTTGTATTAAGTTCCTATGCCG
Source organism: Cepaea nemoralis (assembly GCA_014155875.1). Classification (NCBI taxonomy): domain Eukaryota; kingdom Metazoa; phylum Mollusca; class Gastropoda; order Stylommatophora; family Helicidae; genus Cepaea; species Cepaea nemoralis. The sequence goes on along the minus strand of JACEFZ010022937.1, from coordinate 26,958 downwards.
GACCTCAATGTCCTTTGTATCAACTCCTGCCGAACTAAGCACATATACTGTGCTACAGGAGGTGCTCAAAGTAAATCTCTCAATACAAAGACCATTTTCATCATCTGAAAATCCAATGCTGCCCCCTAAAAAAAATGCCAGTTTAATTTATTGTCTAAAATCCTGTACATCATGTTCACTCTTTGAGAGAGAAGGAAATGTAGGTATGCTAATTGAAAAGGAAATTTCATTCGTCTGAAACAAAGATGATGAGATGCCTTATGTGCTTGGAACTAACTGGCACCATACAAATTTAGGACAGTATTGCTTTACGTACCAGAGATATGCTGACAGAACCTATTTTTTTATATGTCTAGGTTGGTATCACAAACATATACCACATCTGGACAGTCGGTCTTAGACTGCTGTGTTAAAAAAATAGGAAATAAAATGAGAGAAATTAATACTAAGGCCACTTTAGACCAACTCCTACTCAATTAAATGGCCGATTTCCCCTCATCATGCCTTGTCCTCCAAAGTGGTCGCCCATGTTTGGTCGCATGCCACCAGGAGGCATCATATTCATGTTCATGTTCATGTGGCCACCCATGGGCCCACGTGGCGGCCCTCCCATGCCCATATGTCCAGGCCCCCTCATCATGTTGCCCATCATGGGACCCTGCATCATGTTTGGTCGTGGACCTCCCATCATTCCTGTTGTACGATTTAGGAAAGAAACAAGAAGAGAACAGAAAATATAATTAAACCATATGGATACATTCAATGCAAAAAATACACTTCAACAGTTTATAGACAACATTCAATGCACAAAAATTAATTTCAACTCTTTAAATATAACATAAGGATCTCAAACAAATTCTACTTTTAAACCTTACAAAATATTACTCAAATGTAAGTAAGTAAACCACATGCATTACCACTGTACAGTATCTATAATATAAACTTACTATGTTTTCATGGCACTATAACAGAAAATATTAAGTCTCCAGACAACAGAATGCCACATGAATAGTGCCATTCCAGCTGCCTTTTCTCCGCAAAGTTCTAATATCGTTACAAAACAGTTGGCGCTGTGGCGAAGGGGTTACAAGCTCAATTCGCAATCAAAACACAGCTGCAGGCTGTTGGTAGTTGGCCGTCTTGCGCTGATTTTCATGGCATGAGCGCTTGTTTGGAAAACAATGGCAAAACATAAACCAAAAAACAATGCTGGGGTTGACTGTAAAAGATATGCAACTAACTTTTTAACGATAAAGCTGAGTCAACAACCAGATTATACAGGTAGAAAAAAGATCTACCAGCATTGAACCCATGCTATAGTGTCAGTAGGGTTGTGAGCCAATTATGTTGTAAAAGCACCACTATAAATAAACTTTTAAAATGCACACATTAAATACTAATACAATGTGACTACTGTAAAACTGGCAGTACTTACAGTTGCACGGTTAGCATAGAGATGAAAAAACACAAGCCCACCTACCTGGCATCATATTGGGCCCGCCCATGCCCATACCCATATTCATGCCCATGCCCATGTTCATGCCCCCCATGTTCATGGGCATTCCTCCCTGCATGGGTCCACCTTGGGGCATAGGTCCACCTTGAGGCATGGGTCCACCCTGAGACATGGGTCCACCTTGAGGCATGGGTCCACCTTGAGACATGGGTGTGTTGGCCATAGGATTGTTGTTAGGCATCATCATTTCATGCACTGGTGCAGACTTCTTGTACTTGGGCATGTTGGCTCGCAACTCCTCCTGCAAAAGTGTGATTATCTGCGGCTATCACTAAAGTGTTTCTAAGTAAAAATGCTACGTCAATAAAAACATTTTGGCTCACCATCATGTGTCCTCCTGAATCGCTTAGGTGTAAACAACTCCACATATCTTGACATTTGGTGTTCTGGACCAATACTGCCATATAGCGGATGCCCAAACTACGTCATAGAAAGAATGTAGAGAATCCTAGAAGCCAAAAGCTCAGAGAAACTAGGAGACAAGTTGTCAACAGAGAAACGTCACGCTGATGTCAAGTAACAACAAACAAACTTTGTGGGGTTCTCGACAGAGGAGGCCGTGCAATTTTGGATGCTCAAGAAATTGGCGTGGCTAACAATTGTTTGGCAAAAGATCAGTAGATGGATGACACGGACAGATGAAGTGATGAAGCACCAATGATGTCACAGAATGTTGCCGTCGACTGAAAATCCTGTGGACAGAGATAACCTAGACAGACTGATCGAACAGCGTCACAAATGATGGACAGACAAATAGAAGAATGAAGGCGACAAATGACAGAGTGAAATATGGTTCGTATGATAATATATTAGATATTTATTAATTAACTCTGTTTGTACTCCAGTGACCTAACCATCTTGTTAGTTATCCAGAGAAATAGTGACTGTGTTGATAATCCAGTGAACTAGTAACCACGTTCGTAATCCAGTGAACTAGTGACCATGTTGGTTATTCAGTGAACTAATGACTGTTGGTTATACATTGAACTGCTGACCATGTTGGTTGTCATGTGAACTAGTGACCAGGTCGCTGGCTTGGCAGCACAGGCCCTAAAGAGAAATATCGATATTACATTCATAAACTTGTGTCAGCTGTGAAAATAAAGCAGCGACTGTTACTGATGCTCAGCAAGAGTCCACCTTATCATTACTTGCTAGTTCCGGCTCCAGTTCATTTCCAAGTTACTGTTGGATTGTTTGAGCCGTAGGATTACAAACTGACTTACCGTTGATTCCTTGATGTTACCATTACATTATAAGTAGCAGAGTCGCAGTCTGGCAAATACTAATCATGTTATTCCTTCATGGCACAGCCTGCATCTGGTATTTCTACCACTGATTTTTCCAGTCATATTTTCCAATGCTTCTCTTCTTATTACATAACAAAAGAACATTGTCTTCTCCTTAAGTATACCATTCTATTTTCATCAGCCCTGTCCAGCCAATCATTCTTAGTTATTCTAGCATCCCAGTGTAACTGCATCTTCAGGTTGCGACAAATATATTCCACTTCTCACATGTGACTAGGACAAGAGTTCACATAGCATGCTGAAATCCTTGTAATTTTAATTAAGAAAGATAACAGAGCATATGTGAAAGCCCATATGCTTCAAAGACATAATTGAAAATCAAACCAAATTAATTGTTTGTACACAAGCAGATTCATATGCAAATGTTCATTACATTTACAATAATAGCAGCACACCTTTTTTAGCAGAAACATCGCCACAAAATGTATTATAATACTTGAAGTAACTGGACTGTCCTTAAGGTATTTCTTCAGAAACTCAAGATCTTAGTAAAGGCTAAATATTTCATTGTGTCTTGTTCACTCACAATGGGCAAAGGTTCAATCACACAGACAGCTCCTAATCTACATCCAAATGTTGAATTACATGACCTATCACTTAAAAAATACAACACAGTGTTTGATATGTTGTGTTTGTGTGTGTAAAGTGTGAAGTCAGTCTGTTCTAGAAAATATATTTTTATATTACATTAAAATGTACAATGCTAATAAACAATTTAAAACAACTGAATAAATTGTGGAGAGGGACAGATAGAACTACAAAAATTAGATTTATAAGCATCTTAAAGCATTTTTAATGCAGCTTTCCCATTGCAACATACGCTTGTAAGATCTGAACACGTACTGAACGAGCTGAACAATGCATAAATGCCTTTAAATATAAATGTTATAGATGAGTTATAAGAATATCTTGGATAAAGAAAAGAACAAATACATTCATACTTTAAGAGCTGAATATCAAAGAAGGTTGTCTATTAAAAATGATAAAACAAAATGATAAAACAAAGAGAATTTAAATATTTTGGTCACTGGAAATGTCACGAAAGGTGTTCAGGAAGGTTGTTATGGGAGCAGAGGTTCTGCAAAGGACATGCTACTGAATGAATGAATGAATCAATAAACAAATAATTACTTTATTAGTACGTGACCACTGCTAAGTAAGAAAATTATACAAAATGGTTTCATTTCATGCAACAGAAAAATGGTCTCCTCATTTGTTCCGGTGATAGAATAGACAAGTTTATAATTTTTGGCTTTATCTCATCAGGTACATTCTATAGAAATAATTTAACATACATTAAAGCAATTAATCCTTTCAGTTGAAATACATAATACACTGTCATGTGTTTCAATATCTGTGTTACCACGGCAAGTGAAACATATGACAGTTTCAGCTAAAAGTATTCATTACGTGGCTTTATTTCTGTAGTAAGCCCCATGACGAAGTTAGTGAAATATGCCAGGAAATAAACTGTACAACATACGGTTTGGACTACACAATTCAAATCCACGACGGGAAAACAAGTTCATCATAGCTGATAAACGCTGACAGTCATATAAATGTTATACTACTAACTCCAAAAAATATCTGCTGACAATATAAACGTTATGAAATGTGAAGTAACCGACACAGTGTGACAATGCCACTAACCTGCCAGAAATTCAAGCAGAAACCATAAGACACACTAAGGCAGGTGTCTATAAGGTGAAAACAAACACTTACCAAAGAAATATCCTCATCAGGGTGGACTAACTTAGATGTCAAACCTGATGCAGACTCTGGCTTTTTAATAGTGGGGGCACCAGTGATTGTTGCCGTCCCTCCACTGCCAGCATTGGAAGCAACAGCAGCGGCAGCTGGAAATGTTGGTCGAGGAGCTCCCATTTGTTGTGTAGAAGATGCAGATGACTGTAATATCAAACAAAAACAGGGTAGAAGCATTATGTTCCGTTTCAAGTTCTCATGCAGTGCTTAAACCTGTGATGTCTAAAGTAACCAGTTGGTGTGGCGGGAAGGATGTTTGTTTTAAGATTTTGTCATTTGGTCGAAGACAGCAATTGTTTGGAGACTTCCGAGAGTGTGGTGTGCGTGTGCACTTTGCTGTCTTTTTCAGTCTATCGAGTTCTTACTCTGTGTAACGCTTTGACAGGTTGATCTGCAGAAATAAATCATGCCTTGTGTGATAAAACCTGGTGCAATGAAGTTGATTCTTTTACCTTTATACCCATTTGCCATGTTTTTGTTTTAAACAACATATACAAGACAGTAGGTCAGCATGGTCGAATGGGTAAGAACAAGCGTCCTTATAACATCCGGTATGCTGATGCCGAGGTAACGGGTTCAACCTCTAGACCGACAGTTGGGACTCAAATGTTGACACATCGTCCTCGACTTGGGGATGTAAATTACAAATACATCTAAAGTCAAATTAAGTTAAATATAATGAGTCTCCAATTGTCCTGCGTCATTATGAATATTTATTCTAGCCCACCTTCTCATGCTGTTCATCTACATGTAATGCTGATTTCTTTATCTTCACATTTGTCATCTAACCAACTATCTTTGAGCTGTGCTTTCTTTATATGACTGAAGTATGTTAATTGCATGACCAGGATCTCATCACCATATTTCATGCCAATAACTATGGGTGGTCATGCTTCGACACCAGTCACATATTCACTAGTCATGGATCAACTGTGTTTGTCTTGATTATTTCATGTGGCCAAATCACCCAGTCACTTCTTTGTGTTCCCCTTTTTCTCTTCCCATCTAATTTTTCTGATCAGTTTATGACTTTTGTTTATTGTAAGACTTGCTCATTTGTTTTTATGTCTGTCCATGGTATTCTTTGCATTTTCCTCACAAACCACATTTCCACAGCCATTAGATGCTTTTCAGCTCATCTACAGATCGTGATCTGCTCCCTTCAATCCCTAATTTTGTAGTAACTTTTGTTTCTCCTGCAACAATATTCCTATTTGTCTACATACATCAAATACCTCAACTTTGTTGCCAAGCTGAAATACTGGCAGACAAAATCCTGGAAGAAAGAGAGGGCATTAAATAAACAAATGCATCACACTGGCATTAAGAACATAGGGTTGAGATGTTCTGAGCTGAAGAGAGAGTTACTGACAAAAGGACAATACAGACAGAGGGTGATCATATATACTCTGATAACAGATGACATGCTTCCATTAAGCAGCATGTATGAATGTCTCTCAGAAATCAACAATGTCAGGACAGTCTTTTAATGCATAACTCACTTGAGTAACAGCAGTTCCTTAAACCAGGTTTAAGATTTGGCTTGATGTGGTGCGTACACAATTAAATAACATGATGCCATAATTAAGTTTAAAAACTTGCAGTGTTTAACATTTACAAGAGTAGAAAACTAACCCACAACAGACTTAGTTATGGTATTTGTTTCTAGTAAACTCATGTTGAGACCACAATATTTATGAAATAACAACGAAAGATTACAGACTACATTTTTCTTCTCTATCTTAACGTATTGGCAGACCTTATTATGTTCATTATGAGTACCAGGTATTATTTATCATTCTTGCATCTGTTGTCCCATCAATATTATTCCTTATTTTGACTGAAACATCACGTATCTGTTGTTTGGTATATGAACTGTGAAGTTAAATACATAGAAAACTAACCTCACAGCAGACTATGGTGTTTTGATTCTAGTAGACTCAAGTTGAGTCCCTGGCTACAGGTGCTTAGTTAGCTGCACTGAGCTGAGATTCTACTGCAGTGACTTTTAAGGAGATTGGAGCACAGCACAAATGGGTCATGTCCAGTGTGGTGAATTTGGTCCATGAACACAATAAATCAACAAATAAGGCAGATCAAAATCAAATTAAGATTGCATACCTGAGCAGCAGCAGGAAACAGTGGTCTGTTGGGTACAGGAAGTGGTGGTCTCTGCACCTGCATTCCTCCCATGGGATTCATTGGTGGCATAGGCATCATGTTGTTCATTCCAGGACGCATCTGGGGGTTCATTGGTCCAGCCATATTCCCTCCCATTCTGTGCAATATAGGAATTATTGCTGTACACATGCACAAATAGTAACGCACATGCATATATGCTTATGAAATCTGCCAGCTGGTTCCAACTTTAACAAAAATTAGATATTTAACTTTAAAAACGAGATGCCGGTGGCTGAATGGGCGTAATACTGGACTGGCACACCGCAGGACTAATGTTTTTAAGATTATGATAAGGCACAAGATGCTTAGCAGTCAAAGATAGTACACACTGACCTCTACTAACAATTTACAATTTCAGTGTTCAATTTATAATGACTGGCACCTTGCCGTCTTAACAGACAATAGTCTGTCAAATGGGGTTATACCTCTCGATAACACAAAGCCTGGGCTGAATTTAGAGACCATGTGTTGCCCATGCAGCATGATCCCTCTCTCAGCCTGCCTAGTTTAATCCAGAGGAAAGGTAACACCAATACATCCGACAAGCTGCAGAAGCTGCTGTATCAGCAAAGCAATGCTCTAACTGTCCATATGTTGGAGCTTCTATTCTAGACCAGATGCCTAGGTTTAGGGCTTAGGGCCTGGTCTGCCATGTCTTAAGGTTGCATTTCTTTGCACTAGGGTAAGGCTTGTACCCTCCCAAACACACTCATTCGCAAAAAACCGTTGGCACAATGTGGGTGTCAGGTTTGGTGAGCACTGCCCAACATTCGGCGTTAACAGAAAGCAAATAGTACTGTCTACTGTCATACAGTAGCCCAGTCATATCTGACTAAGGCTTGATATAACAATTTATAATAAAACCCATCATAATATGCAACATGGGCAGCACATAAGCAATCAAATTCCTACACAATAATTTGTGTGTTCTATGTTCCATGTGGCTCTGCCAGCCTAAATAGAATTTCTTTCTGTCAACCTCATTCACAAATGCACTTAATCCCCACACTACCTCAGGAGTCAGAGAGGGTTGGCCTTATAGTGAAGGACAATGGTAATAATGATAGCAACACTCGTGCAAAATGCAAACTCGTGCACTCACTAGTAGTAGCAGCACATGTGTAAACTACACAAATTCAAAGCGAGCAAATGCACATCTCTAGCCTCTTCTCACAAGGTACTCTATGACTAGACAATGATCTGTTTTATAAACGTTCCACTTATAACACTTGGATGTTTAGCCACCTATAGCTGTGGTCATGTAATGAGAAGAGAGGCATTGGAGAACATCGTGAGAACTGGAAAGATCGAGGGGAAGAGAGGCTGAGGCAGACCAAGAGAAATGATGCTGGGTGGATTGAGACGGTGGCACGGAGGAATATCAGCAGCAGAGTTGATCCAGTAAACCAAAGACCGAGATCTGTGGAGAGCAATGAACGCCTACGCCAGCTGGCAAGGGCAATTGATGCAGCCCCGCGGACTTTGCCGGCGGGCCCCGCGCGCCAATCGACCGTGCACCGTTTAAGTCAGACGGGGAGAGCCCGTCGAGAAGAACATTTCAACCAAAATAGTGTACACAGGTCTCCAAAGTACCATGAGTGCAAATGAATCCTGCATATCGCATTCAAAACATAGCTGTGGGCAATTTGAAAGCGTGGGTTCCGATACAAAGGTCGTACAGAAAGAAATGGCAAACTAATGAACGTAAACTTGCCAAGAAAATCACAAACAGCCAAAACACATCTGGGGTTGACTGTCGCGTCCTGTAAAGGATATGCAACTAACTACAGTATCCTTAGCTTTCTATAAATTAATCACGGCTGTGTGGCCTTTCGTTTCTATCCTTGTTATTTGGAGATCATGCAGCATTATTAATGTTGCAGCAAATCTGCTCACAGATATTATGAAAGAAAGGTAACAATGTCTTTACTTACCCCATTGGTCCCATCCTACCTGTAAAAATGAAAAATATATATCTTTTAAAAGGGCTGATGATAACGATACAAAATACAAATCATCTGAAAATGTAACTTATTTACTCTATTTTGAAACAATCTGTGATCAATCAACCGTATATGTAAAAAAAAAAAAAAAACATGCAGATTTTGTTCCCAAAACATGCAATTGTTTATGTATACACACATACATCAACAATGGGAGTCTCCCAAACTCACTGCTCATTCACATTTCTTCACAGCTAAAGATTAAAGACTACAGTGTCTGAAGAGCATGTCAGAGCTTATTGCAGACACTTATTATGATGCTGTGAAGCAAGCGAGGAAATAAAAACTAAAATATGTTACTAAACCATATTTTTATATGTATATACACCACAAATAAGTATTTACGGATGATTGATAACAACAACAATCTCACATCAAAAACAGATGTTATGTGTCTTTAATGCCTCACTTACCCATCATATTCATTGGGTTGTGTCCCATCATTGGCCCAGGCATTCCTCCCATCGGGTTAGGGCCCATCATTGGGTTCATCATGTGACCTGCCATGCCACCCATCATTGAACCAGGTGTGGGAATTGGTCCCATGCCTGGGTTGCCAAATGGCAATGGGGGTGGTGGCACAGTTACTGGGACTATTCCATTAGCCACTGTAGTAGCGGGCGCGGATGTCCCAGGTTGGCTGCTTTCATCCGCTGAGTCCACTTCACTTCCAACATCTGAAGCTAATAGAGAAAAGTACAGAAATGACAGACCTCAGGAAACACTGCCACACTCAAGCATCACAGTGAATGATTACAATATACACATTACTAAAACACGTCAAAAATTCAGTAAATACATTGCAAAGTGGTATGGGAAAGCTGAAAATGGTAGCTGGTAGTTTCTAAAGGGGTCACTCAGTGGCTGTTTTATTCAGCTTCATGATTAGCTTGGGAGATTTTTTGTGTACGTGCGTGTACACTCGCTCTAAACTCAAGCAAAGTCCACACATGTGCTGCTGCTATTAGTACATGGGACAGACTTTTGCGTGTGGATTAGTTTTCCACATCACCAGTGTCTCTCGTCATTTGACGATCCCATTCCAACTACTAAGGTACTTGTAATTTACATCCCCAAGACAAGGAGAAATCAACATTTTAGTCCAACTGACTGGTGTAGGGGTTGAACCTGCTACCTCGGCATCAGTACGCTGGAAGTTTAAGAGCATGTATCCTTATCCAATAGGCCATGTTAACCACCAGCTTAGGAGATACAAATGGTGATGTGTGTGAAGTGTACATAGGAAGAACAGTTTGAAGCTGTGCTATATTTTTCAATAGGACAGCAGAAGCACAGTATGGTTATGAATTATGCTTAGATCTCGCATCATTAAAATATCATCTCAATTCTGCAGACATTGCCTACAACTGCTTAGTTACATAACCAAAATTGTTCCCTGCAGGCATACTAATCATAATGAATTCAATAGCTATAGCTTTCATAATTTTATGTTGTCTAGTGTGTCCTAATCTCTACTTCCTTCTCCTTCTATGAGCGCCAAAGAATATTATGTGTGTTTATTTATGGACTAATCATAATGAAGGGATATGCTCTCTACCACATATTTATGTCTAACAGGAGCATACGTTGCTAGCTTGCTACTAACCAGTACGTGCTCAATATGGATTATTGTCACATTCAATACAAGATCATTGTCCTCGGCAGTAAGTAGACCAACTCTGCCATGTATCAGTTTTTGGGGGAAATCAAAACTCTGGCAATAACAATTCAATAACATTTTCACTAAAATAGAACCAGAAAATCTATTGCAATTGTTAATGCATTCCAAGCATCAACACATCTTTTACTCTATGCCCTTATTAAACAGTTTGCATTTTGCATAATGTTCCCAATCCACTTAGGAACAAATTGGAAACTAGATATGGTGTAATGTTAGTCTGAAGTGCAATACACGGTGTTACCACACAGATCACACTGCAAATGAATTCCCAACACAGTTAACAAGGGTGGATTATTAAATCACGCATACACAATTTAACAGAAACAAACTTGCATATTGAAACGAGTGGTAGGCGGCAGCTGAAATTGAATCCAAATGATTACACTTCCGTATCATGGATTTCCAGAATGTGGCGTGCAAAATTCATGGTTGTATTTACATGCACAGAGGAAAGCTATCAGAAACTACCGTAAAGTGTTTTAAAAACATGATACAGTAAGATCTGTAAAATACACAAGCAATGAAAGCTATATACAAAATCACAAGACTTTCAGATACTTATAAACAAAGAACACATCACATACTTTTCTTGCTCTTATTTTTCTCATGTGCTTTCACATCCTCTTCAGGTATGCCTTCCATTCCATAGATCTCAATTTCTGTGTTGTTCCTCCCTGGAAGACTGTTTGGGACTTTGTCAATCTTTTCTTTGTGTACCTGAAAGTATCAGAAAGAAACAAAAAAATTAATTTGCAATGTGTGTCACAAAGATTAATTTGAGACTTTCTATAATGATACTGTTGTATGCATGTGAAACATGAACAATATGCAAGAGAAACCTATTTGTTTAATAAAAGGAAAATGTAAAGAATACCATCGGTTGAAAACAAAAACATGAATGAGGAAGTCCAAGAATCAGATGAAAACCTTAATATGATTACAGAAATCATAATTTTCTGGGTATGCAATGAAGAGAGATAAACTTTAAAACTTGGTGACAACAGGTAAAATTGATAATAAAAAAAAATAAAGACAAAGATAAGACAAAGAGATAAAATACCTAACTGCAAGGCCACATGACATAATCAGAACAGAATCAGACCTAACTTGAAATTGTGGTTGTATGAGATGGCGACCAATGACCATCCATTCTATCAGCATGGCACTTGATGATGATGGTCATCATCACAACTAAAAACCTAGTGAGGTTAGTGGTGTAGACATTCCTCCTGGCCTTGAAACAAAATACCATTTCCACTGAGACTTGCAGGTCTCTGTCATTCCGCTCAAGCTCAGAAGGGAGCAGCGTGTGCAAAACTTGCACATTTGCAAAAAGCCATATCATGTAATCAAATCAGAATTCAGCACAACATACAGCCGGGGATAAGACCTGGTTGGTAACGTTTCATCCATATGCGTTAAATATTTTAATGTCAATTGGCACCAACGAAATGCCCAGAGTGTCAGAATGGCTGCCTCTAATTTCAGACCAGATACAAAACCATGACATGGAATTTTCTTTAAACAAAAAGAATTTTTTATGTGTTTTCTCGCTTTGAACTCAAGCATAGTCCATTAAATGCTGCTACTTTGAGTGTACTAAATTGATTTTTGCTTGTGAATAAGCTTTCCATTTCCCTATTACCAGTCTCTATCCATTCGGTCAAGGAACCCAATGGTGGTATAGTTTGGTTTTGGATCAATGTCATTACACACAGATCTCTTCACAAGTGTAGATAGCGTTGGCTCCATAGCACAAACAAGGATCCAAATGTGTATATTCCAGAATCACTACAAATTATAACCATTATTTTTATCAACAGCTTTCCTAATTGTAAAATCTGATATGGGCAGTGGCCTATCTGGCCCATTCTTTTGGATATCTACAGCATTTGAAAGATATGTATAGCCCACAAGGATACAGATAAGTAACTTTTATATTTATACTTTCATAAGGTTGTGTCTGTGTTTGTTTATTCGGTGCTGACAAAGGCATTAGCCGCATTTTATTGTTACTTGTAGTTGTGTTCTAGTAAAGCTCACTGTCTACTTCTCGTTGTTTTGGTGATTCTTTCGTCTTTTGGAAATCCAACAGCTGAGGGATGGTTCACGTGTGCAACATACACAGGGGGTCTATAGTTTTTCACTCATGTGAGAAGATCCAATCCACTACCTCATCTTATTTTGTAAAACTCCAGTACAAGCCATGAATCGAACCAGGTCTACAAAAGCTACAGGTAGATGATGTAATCTACTAAAAAAACAAACTAGGATGGCCAGTGCACAAATGTGTGTGTAAATAATCCCAGCTGGAAATAAAATCTAATAGATGGGTGCACAGGATACATTTCAAAGTTAGTTGCATATCCTTTACAGGACACTGCAGTCAAACTGAGCATTGCTGGCTGTTTGTGATTTCTTGGCAAGCATACATTCAGTAGTTTGCCATTGTTTTCTAAACGACCAGCACCCATACCACTGAATGAAAACCAAGGCAAGATGATATGCTTTCAAATTGCCCAAAGCTATGGTTCAAATGTGGCAAGTGCAGATACGAATTGCGTTCATAAGCCCTTTTCCACAGAGTTGGCAAATTTCTAGCAATGTTCTGATAACCTTGTGTGATCTTTGGAAGGTGGTGAGAATGATCCTTTATAAAAACAAACAAACAACAACAACACGTGCTGTGTTGAAAGTTTTGTTCAATCAGAAACATTACTGGAAATCTAAAGGCCAAATTCAATACAATATTTCATCATCCAAAAAAACATTCACATTTTAATGTCATGTAAAGTAACTAATGAGATTTGATCATAACCAATGAAATGTAATTTTGAAGTGATATTTATTGTAATACATGATTGAAGAAATGAACAAACAAATGAAACAACAACCAAACTGGGCTCACCTGCATACAATGGATGGCAAGTCCTGGCCCTGTGTACAACTTCTTGTAACATATGTGGCACTTAAAATGCTTGGCCTTCTGGTGCTGAATCAGGATTTTCTCATCGTCAAACTCTCTGTTGCAATACTTGCTTCAGTTAAGGAATCCATGCGCAACAATGAATACAATCCCCAAAAGGGAACTGAAAACTTCAGCACATTTCATACATATGTAATACAATTGCTATTGGTAAAAAGTTTGTGATATAATACGGCCATCACATATTGTAGGTCTGCATGCACGTAGGCCATTCTTTCCTCACTTAGCAGATGAGAACAGCTATCCATGGCTAATTATCCGAAGTAAAGAATGCAAGCGGAAAACAAAATCCTGGAATGACTGCATTAATAAATTGTCAGGTTATGGCACTGAATCGAATCCTTACTCATATTGCTGAAACTAAGGAGCAGTCAAAGATCCTGACTGACTATCAAGGCATCCACTGTGACAATCCAACAATGCAGATGTTATGTTATATACATATAACCGGGAAGGTTAACCCGGTCAACAAATGCCCGCAGAAGTCGGATGTGTCGGCCTAACGGCGCAAGAACGCAGCTCTGCTGTAAACAGGCACAACGCAGTCACGTCCAAAAAAATTAATCCGGATGAACGCAGAAGAAGAGGAAGATATACATATAATAAAAATGAGAAAATTACCATGATAAATCAAAAGCAATTGCGGAAAAATCAATGCTCAAACATTACTGGGAAACAATTGCCTCATTCATTATTGGGTGTCTCTATGCTTCATTAATGGAAACAAAATCCGTAATAAACCCCTTTCATGAAATATATTATAATACAAAGGTTTAATTCACCTTCAATTCTGTATACTAATATTTTGTCTAGCAAATATGTACATAATTCATATAAAACATGACTATTCTAAACTCTCGAGCTCACGAGGTGGTACATTTCTAATGCTACATTGCAACCTTGTAATCAAACATATGGGGGTCAGAACAGTGCCAGTGTTAATGTTATAATCTGGCTGCCTTGTAAGTTAAGGACCATTCCACAAATCTAGAGCCACCTTTGGGTACATGGTGCAAGCCCCATATTTTATAGACCAACTTACACCGATAATATCAAAATCAATTGCCCCCGGGAAGGTTAACCTGGTCAACAAATGCCCGCAGAAGTCAGATGTGTCAGCCCAGCGACACAAGAACGCAGTCATGTCCGAAAAAGAAAACGCCGGTACGAACGCAGAAGAAGAAAATAACATTTCTAGAGAATAGTGAAATAGTTTCACAATTCCCTGACATACTGTGTCGAGAGTTTAAAATCAGATGATGGTGATTCGGAAGCAGATAACTTTGCATTGATTTTCTATGGTATGAGACGTGGACCATTCAGAAAGAAATGGCAAAATACTGAACATAAAATTGCCTTGTAAATGATAACTAGTATGAACCATCAGATTTTAAATTTGAGTATTTTCTAATGGGACCACCACCAAAAGATAGGCCTTGAGAAACCGAATCTAACGGTACCAAGATGATGCATGTATGTCAATTAGAAGCGAAGATATGCAACTTTGAGTGTTGTGATCGTTAACGCAGAAATTGACACAAAAGATCTCCTCCGGGCATCTTTTTTTTCGTGTCCGAACCAAGGTCATAGCAGAAGTTATCAAAATTTATGTTCTTACTAGTGTAGCTTGTTTATTTTTAAACGAACATCCTAGCAACCATACATCATTGCGATCGGTGTAGCGAAGCCTAATTGCTCATGTCATCTATTTTTACATATGATGCAACGTTATCTAATTAGCATATAAAAATGGCCGCTAATTAGTGGTTATATTAATTAATTACCACGAGCATTCTTTATATTAGCTTTAAACCCTGGCAAGTTGTATTTTGTATTCTGCGGAATTGTGCAAAGCACGATATGTGTTATATCCTGTTTAGATAGTATGCAATGTTACCTAATTAGCATATAAAAATGGCCGCTAATTAGTAGTTATATTAATTAATTACCACGAGCATTCTTTATATTAGCTTTAAACGCTGGCAAGTTGTATCTTGTATTCTGTGGAATTGTGCAACGCACGATATGTGTTATATCTTGTTTAGATAGTATGCAATGTTACATAATTAGCATATAAAAATGGCCGCTAATTAGTAGTTATATTAATTAATTACCACGAGCATTCTTTATATTAGCTTTAAACCCTGGCAAGTTGTAATTTGTATTCTGCGGAATGATGCTACGCACACAATGGGTTACGTCCTGTTTAGATAGTGTGCAACGTTATCTAATTAGCATATAAAAATGGCCACCATTAGCTATTATATTAATTAATTTCTGTGTTTACGATCACGACACTCAAAGTTGCATATCTTCGCTTCTAATTGACATACATGCATCATCTTGTTACCATTAGATCCGGTTTCTCCATGCCTATCTTTTGGTGGTGGTCTCATTAGTAAATACTCACATTGAAAATCTGATGGTTCGTGCTAAATTAGATTTTTAACAAATAAAACTTTTGTTCTTTTTGCAGATTGGCCGTAAACCCCGAGGTAGACCAAGAAGACGGTGGAGAGAGAATATATGTACAGACCTAGCAAGCACTTGGAATCAACGACTGGCAAGAGGAAGTCAACCAGAGAGACGAATGGAGATGGATTGTATCTGCAGCAAAGAACCTCAATGGCTCGGAACGCTGAAGAAGAAGAGGCCACGATATGAAAAAGATTTGCATGCAAAATTGCATGCAGAATCCGAAAATCCATATAAAAATATTAAGATATTAACCGATCAAGCTTAAAATAACCGATAGATATGAGTGGTGCGTCGCCGCCATTCAGCCCATTGATTTTCAATGGCAAAAACCTGTGGGTAAAAACAATTTTTTGTACCACTTAGGAAGCGACTCGAGCGATGAAACTCACCAAATAAATGTAAAATTGCATGCAGAATCCGAAAATCCATATAAAAATATTAAGATATTAACCGACCAAGCTTAAAATAACCGATAGATATGAGTGGTGCGTCGCCGCCATTCAGCCCATTGATTTTCAATGGCAAAAACCTGTGGGCAAAAACAATTTTTTTGTACCACTTAGGAAGCGACTCGAGCGATGAAACTCACCAAATAAATGTAAAATTGCATGCAGAATCCGAAAATCCATATAAAAACATTAAGATATTAACCGATCAAGCTTAAAATATACAATTACTACCTTATCACAAGCAATTCAATTGTTATGTCAATGACACAGTTGATCTCAAACGCTGGCTATTTGCAGAATGATAGAATGGCCATTTTTCCGGAAGCGGAGATGGTAATTCGTTATTGTCACGAGTTATTTAAATATATCCAATGAGATATACAAAGGGTATGTTAATAGTCCATGATGTGTCAACACGACAAAACCCTTCTGCGCAAGCGCGGAAAAATGGCTTCCGGTTAAAGTATGCTTACAGTACTGACGGTTCTCGCTAATAAATGCTAGCCTAGGGTTTGACCGCATGTCAAGGATATGCAACTAACTTTTTTGTTGTTCTTAATAGCCTTCTTTTTCAGTACTGAATTCTTGTTGGATAATTTGTTTTCCATTCTGTCCAATTAAGTTTTAATACTCTTCCATAACATTTGCGTTGAAAAGCCAATATGTGCTTGAAAATTCAATATGCGCGGTTGAGTTGTTAAATATAAAGTTTCATGCTCGGATGTTTTCACAGGAAATATGCATGCTCTTACAAGAGCTACCAAATATGCAATTTTATAATGAAAAACATTTTTAAAATTTTACCAAAGTACCTGCATAGTTACATCTTTTTTTTTTTTCTTCTTTTCGTTCATCCGGAGTGTTTTTTCAGATGTGATTGCGGTGTGCGTTAGGCACCCTTGGGTTGAAAACCCTTAGGTCACACATCCGGCTTTCGCGTGCATTTTTGACCAGGTTAGCAATCCTGGGAGACTCACTTTTGTGGTACCGTCCACATCCCAGCTGGTCAAGTTCGAACAGTCGAGGACTTCGGTCATCCCTCAAGAGAAGGAAGGCACAGTCCATAGCATTTTCCGCCATCCTAGGTTGCTTCCATAGTTGCAGGGCCGACACATAGCGCCCTGATACTGGGCTCACCGAGGGAATGGTCACGTCATGCTCATGGCTGCTTTAATTCCTCACTTCAATATATTGGGCTTTTCGTTCGCCCCGGGCCGTTCCCGCACAAACCAGACAGGTCTGCAGAAGGTATTCACTCAGCGAGTTTTCGCACATGTGCTTGTCGTTGCGCCCGTCAGAGCTGTTCCAGGCACGACAGACATTCGGAAAACTACCTAGTCAGAGCTGTTCCGAACAAGAGCGGCATTCGGAAACTAGGTAGTCAGAGCTGTTCCTAGCACGGGAGACATTCGGACGAGACATTTCACTCGGACGTAAATGCGTAGTGTCAATTTTTAGTTTGCCACCCGTAGGACGACACTTCCGACTTCCGGCGGGCATTTTTTAGTGAGGTTAGCCTTCCTCTGGTTTTGAGACACGTTAGACTGTTGTAATGTGCATAGTTACATTAATTGCATAAGGTGCTAATTACATTAAAGGGCTACCACCACCACTGTCTAAAACTATGTATGTGACCATCTCTTCCACACTGTGACCTCAATCTTAAAATCCAAACAAACAGTAAATAAATACTAAATAGTATTAGTATTAAGACCATTTTAATGACATATGCCTTACCTTAAGATGTAATGATTGGGCATATGGTGCTAAGCCCATTTTTTAAAAAAAATTGTGTTTCCAATGAGCTGGGAGCGTAGGTCATCAATTTTAAAAATCCGCTTCGGGTCAAATTGGAACCCATGGCCATCGAGTATTTAGCACGCAATCAGGTTGCTACTACTATACCCCGACACTCGAAATCTAAGTAGTTTTAAAACATTTATTACACATCTCTTAATTTTCAAAAATCAGTCGTAATGGGTGGCTTACTTACTTTATACTTACGTAGGGCAAGTTTCTCATCACAAATAATCGAAAATTGGTTCACTTTTCTCACGATTCGTCGACAGTCGCATAAAGAAAATATTCTAAAAATACAGCTAAAATATCAGTATTCAATTTTTAAAATCACAATACACAAAAGGATATCAGCACCATGGTTTGATCTGCTTCTTCTTCTTTCGACCCATGTTGACTGCGACTATAACACGTCCTCGTCTGTCAGGAATGAAATATGGCGTCCAAATGTCGGATGTCGGGCCGCAGCGTTGACGTTTGTGGTGACTTAAAAACTGTGATCCGGTATGCGAATTTAAAAACTGGATTGTTTAGCATACGAATAGCTACGAATTAAAATTCTTTTTGTACCACTAGACGTCTATTCGAATTCTTCTTCTTCTTCTTCTTCTTTCGTTCGCGTGAAATATGTTTATAATTGCAATGTTGTCTATTCGAATGAATGCAAAGAAAAAAACTGTCAGCTTAACCTTGATATCTCCACATAGTTTGTCCTCATAGGAGTGGGACTACTTTGATTTAAAATTAAGAATGATTAAGTCTTAAACTATTTTTCTTGTCACGAAAATTCTACAACAACATTAATGGAGGGTCGGATAGAAGTATAGAAGTAAACAAAGACCTACCTCTTTGCTTCATGACTAAACAAAGACTTTCGATATAGTAATTATTAGTAAGAATGTCGACATGATAAAGATGCTTGCAGATCTACAAATTGATGAGAAAGACCTTAGACTTGTGCCATACACGAGATACTAGAAACCTACTCCTACTTCTAGTGCACTGGACTGATTTTTGCGTCTGGATTAGCTTCCCTGTCACCAGTGTCTCTCGCCATCAGATGAACCCACTCTGGCTTCAGTGGTAACATTAGACATCTAAAAACATAATGGCAACTTCCGGGTTGTCTGAGTGTTCATAGATGAGCGCGTTAACCTCTGCATTGACAGCGGCAGGGTTCTGCTCTCTGCACCGTCTGTCGAGTGTGATAATGCAGGAGAAAGTGCACTTAAAAGCTGGAGGCACCGGCACCCATTCCTTGCCGGGGTTGATACTGGTAATACCGCAGACCTGTCTGACATCTTCCGCCCGACCCATCCATGATTTGCCCCTCTTTAGCCTGTCATCCTTTTCTCTGAATATAGTGTCGTGCAGAGGGTGCCGCTCATCTGCACTTATTTTTAAGTATGCACGAGCTCTCCAGATCTTGATCCTGTGGTGCATTGTCGGGAAGTCAAGGAGGTATCTCATTGCTACACAGCTGGTGTCTCTCGTGCAGCCCAAGATGATGTGCATGGCTTCGTTTTGTACCTTTTCAAGTCTTCCAATTTGTGTAGGGCTGACAGTGAGGATAGCCAGGGCATACTCGATGGGTGAAAGCACCAGTCCTTGGAACAGAAGTATTAGCAGTCTTTGCTCGATATTGGCAGTCGCCATGACTCTCATTGCTGACAAACCTTTTCGAGCTTTCGTTATGACATAATCGACAAGATCTCTGAAAGACAGTCTACGATCAAGCCTCACGCCAAGATATGTCAGTGATTGGGTTCTACTCGAAATGCTCCCATCCATTCTCACTGCCGGCAGGTCTGTGTTCACAATATGGTTGTTTAGGGAGAACCATGTTATCGATGCCTTTGTAGGGTTGACACCCCTGGGCACTGGCATCAGCACACCGTGAGAAAATTCGATCTAGTGTGTTTCTTATGCATCTTTTCTCACATTATGTAATTAATTATACGCCTGTATGCTTCTAGGACCGTCAACATCTACCATTGGCAACACAGCGCTGGAATGGTTCAAGCGCCTATCAGCTTCTTTTTTGTAAATGTGTTGATATTTCAATGTTTTAGGATAGGTGCAATTTGATAGTAGATGTTGTTTGCTTACTGTATTCTCGTTTCTATTTCTCTGACTAGTCTTACATCCCCTGTGAACACACTGCACAAATACGTGTATTCTCTAACTTGTTTTGATAATTTTCCATTTATAATAAAATTCTTATAGCAAATAGCAAGACAATTTATATGGTGTTGGAGATCTGCTTTGTTCTCATTACAGTAAACTCAAAATAGCAATATGGGATGTGAAAGTATTAAGAAAGTACCAGGCCGAGTTATGAAACGCAGATTAATTATCAAAACAGTAGATATTAATATTGCACAGACGTCTGTGCACCACCAATTACAGTGCAGACCTGATGAAGCGAACTCATCTGGGACCCAAGAAACAGTTCTTCTTATCAGCAATTCCTTTTGTAAGAGACAAGAGACAAAGAAGAAAAATTGTCAGGATAAACAAATTGTTCTTCACAACAGACATTCGCCACATCCGATATCAATTTAAGTGGTTTGCACGATATTTCCCTTATTTAAATGTTCGTTAATATACTGAACACAGTTTTACGGTGCAGGTGTTTGTTACTTGACCTGTATTAGTTGAATATGAAATTTTGAGACCTATGGTGCTATTTCAATAGTTAGATACGAATTATGTTTATATTACATAGTCGTAAGGTTCATATGGATGATAGACCTGGCCAATGAAGTCATTTTTTTTAAAGCTTGTCGCCTAGTTGTCGAAGTACACTTATTCCTGCAGCGATGCCATGTCGTCATTTGGAGATGACAGGTTCGAATCCCGGTCAGGAACTATAGCTTTCAATGTGTATGTTGTCTAGTGCGTCATCTACTCCCTACTTCTTTCTTCTACTGCTATGAGCGCCAAACAGTACGCGTGTGTTTATTTTACGAACTGTCTGAGTGGCCTCAAAGGGTTCCCAAATCATATTTATTTGTTATACATGCACCAACTGTAAACAGCACAGAAGAACAGATATTGTTTATCTTACTGCGGCCATGTAAAAAACCATGAAGCAACAGCAGTATTAACGGATTTCAATACAAAGGTTGCCGAAGAAAAAGATGAAGATGTTATTTTTTGAATATTTTTGTTTGACCCTCGCTTGCTTTGAACTCAAACGTAGTCCATACATACTACTGCTAGTAGCACGTGACTGAATTTTGCACGTGGATTAGCTTTCCCTATTACTATTACTAGTGTCACTCGCCATCAGTTTAGTTTAGTCGATGGATCAACATCACGGCATGCGGGGATAACCCATAAGTGCTCCGTTCTACTCCTATCTTAAGCTTGAGTCTGGAGAAACTCAGCTCAGTGCACGAACTCCGTAGCACCGGCGAGGATCCTGAAATACTTTGGGTAGATTTTTAACTCGAAAATTGGCCCGGGCCGCGCCGTTAAGCTACTCTTTTTCGATTTCCAACTACCAAGGGATTTTTTACGTGCACAACAATACACACGGGCGTCCGATCTCACTACCCAGAGACCATGGGAAATTTTATTATTAGAAGTCCACGTGAAAAAATCCCGGTCTTCACCGGGGCCTGAACCCGGGACCTTCAGCACTCGAGGAGGACACCATACCTCGAGACCACGCAGCCCCCTCTCGCCATCAGGTGAACCCAATCCGACTTTAGAGGTACTTGTAATTTACGTCCCCAAGTCAAGGAGGAAAAGTAAATATTTTTGTCCAACGTTCTGGTTCAGAGGTTGAACGCCTTACCTTGGCATCAGCACACCGGAAGTTTAAGAGCGAGCGCTCTTATCCAGTCGACCATGCTGATTTCCTACTGTTGAATGTGACTGTGGAGAGAGCAATGAGATAGGAAAGAAACTGGCTCATTACAACCCGCATAAAACACATCCAGCAGTTCTCAAATTCACCGTCTCATTGTGGAACTGATGCGAGTGCATTCGAGTTTTAGAATTAATGCGAGTACATTCGAGTTTTGGAACTGATGCGAGTACATTCGAGTTTTGGAAGTGATGCGAGTACTTTCGAGTTTTAGAATTGATGTGAGCACATTCGAGTTTTGGAACTGATGAGAGTACATTCGAGTTTTGGAACTGATGCGAGTACATTCGAGTTTTGCGCTGTATTCACTGAATACAACCGGCGATGTGGTGAAGGGGTAACGGGCCCAATTCGCAATCCCGCATACCGCGTTCGAAACACAGCTGCGGGGGATTTGGCAGCAGACAGCCTTGCGTTAGTTTAATACAGGTATGATGCTGGTCATTCAGAAAGCAATGGCAAACTACTGAACGTAAACTTGGCAGGATATCAAACAGTCAAATATGCAGGAATTGACTGTGACGTCATGCAAAGGATATGCAACGTACTTTTTTTTTGCTTTTTTAAAGCAATGAATAAGCAATATACAATGCACACCAAAGCTGGAGAGACTTACCCCCAAGTTAAGACGCGACAGCCGCGTGTAATAACTTCCACTTAAAGTGAAACAAAGAAGGGGTAGATTTGTCCGGGTTTTCTCCCGTTGATGACACGAGGAGTGATTTAGCGGTCCACTTCCGGCTGAGAACTGCAGTCGATAGCCTGCGATTCATGTTGAATTCCTTTGTTTTAAAATATACAATGAAGGTCAGCATGGCCGAATGGATAAGATCGGTCGTTCTTAAACATCCGGTGTGCTGATGCCGAAGTAGCGGGTTAAACCCCTACATCGGTCACTTGGAATAAAATGTTGGCTTATCGTCTTTGACTTGGGGACGTAAATTACAAAACTAATCCATACGCTAAATCAGTCCAGTGCACAAGAAGTTGTAGTACGCGTATGAACAACGCTTGAGTATAAAAGGAAAATAAGAAATATGGGAATGAGGATCGGATGTCTGTTGCCTCACATAAGGGCGGAACCCTTTATTGACACTTCCAACATAAAAAGTCCCCCGGTAGTAGGACATCGAAAACAGCAGGTCGAGCAGACTCTTCCTGAAACAGAAAATCAACACACAAGGAGAGGCTGAAGTAGTACAGTGGCTATCACCCCATGCCTACCGGTCATGACGTGTCACTCCGGTCACGTCATGTCACGCCGGTCATGCCGTGATGTAATTGACTCCCTTCATGACGGTGATTTTATTTCATTGGCCCGGGCTCTTAGGTCGGCCAGCCTACAGGAAATGTCATGGGGGAGTAAAGACGGCAGGCGTGACGCTGACCACATCAAGCATGAAGTGACTTTTAACACCTACCACATGGCGTTATACCCAGTAGGCCTCATGGAACGAAAAGGACCTTTGCTTACCTACTCTTTAGTTAAAGTACGGAAGACGAGTGATTGGAAGACAGGCCTGTGTGCCCAAATTGTGACCCTTCAAAAAGTCGTTCGTTCGTTCGTTCGTTCGTTCGTCGTTCGTTCGTTCCTCCTCCTACTCCTCCTCCTCCTCCTCTTCTTCTTCTTCATATCCGTATATCACTCTTCAGCAGTCATCTAGTGTTGTCCTCTTGTAAGAACGTAAGCGACACTTTTACAAGCCTCAAGGCGCATTAGGTATATGATGCTAAACCCATATGTTTATAAACCAATCGGCACTCAGTAGGTGATGTAGTCAGCCGGCCGTATTTACTTCCCAAGACACTACCTGGTACCCATCTTAGGCTAGGGTCAACCCGCAGCCAGTTAAAATTGTAACATTCGAACTCGCCCCGGTGCGTATGGAACGCAATACTCCATGGCCGTTAGGCGAGCCGCTAGCCTCTACGAGGCTGTTCTCTTTTATCTATTCCATTCTCCTTCTTCTATGAGTTGCCGTCAGTTCTAATGATTTGATGAAGTCTTAACAGTCTTTTTCGTGACCCAACATTGAATAAATGCATAGAAAACGTTTGCCACTAAAGCAGCAACAGAAGAAGAAGAAGAAGAAGAAGAAGAAGAAGAAGAAGAAGAAGAAGAAGAAGAAGAAGAAGAAGAAGAAGAAGAAGAAGAAGAAGAAGAAGAATATTCTTTGATAACCTTAATAGTTTCTCAAAAGGTCTTCTTTTCTTGTGGTCACTATTAGTACAATGGGTACTTTTGCTTTAATTCACCCCAAACAAACTTCGTGAGTTATATTTAGCGTCACGAGCTATATTTAGCGCCGACGGTGATCTCCCTGTGTTCGGCTGGAATGCGTGTCAGTGCGTTTCAATTGCCCCACACCACAGTGTTGTTTCTTTGGGGCTGTGGCAACCCGTTTCTGTGTGAGTGTCTGTCTCCCTTCGATCCTCATTTGCATCGGTCCTGCAAATCACTTGCCGGTTAGGGTTAGGGTTAGGGTTAGGATTAGGGTTAGGGTTGTGTGTACCCTACCCCTAACCCTAACCCTAACCCTACCCCTACCCTAACCCTAACCGGAAAGTGAAAGAATAGCGCACACGGCCGCATAGAATTGCGCACCGAGCTACGGCGCAACACACGGAAACCCCCTGGATGTTCGGCGCAACACAGGGAAGCCCTGGATGTGACGTCATACCCTGGGATTCCCTTTTGTTTGGGGTGAATAAAAGCAAAAGTACCGTACAATGTCTCGAATATCACTAACTATTTACACACAAGTATTCTACATATCCACGAAATTGTGTCAGTGGTAGCTCTATGAGAACGAACAACCGGTACATGTCTTGACAGTTCTCGAATATTTGTTAAGGCGAAGATCTCGGAAGTTAACCGTTCAAAAGTTGTAATCAAATACTTGCCAATATATTAGCCTAATTATAGAATCCAACGTCACTCAACATAGATATTTTAGTGGTGAAACTATTTGTAAGGATATTCAACAACGCAGTGCTTCTCATAATGTGGGATATCGCTACCGATGTGTCTTCAGTTTGTTGGGATATAGGAGCTTGTCTGTTCCAACTATCCTAAGAGTTATGTCGACGGTAGCGCAGCTGCTGGTAGGTGTCCTCCCCCATCCTATATCGAATAGGTCAAAGGATATGTATCAAACGAAGAGAGACACAAACGTGCGTCCCTGTAGGTAGAAAAAAGACAATCAAATGCTGGGGAAACAAACCCGAAAAAAAAAATGTTTGTCGAATTCAAATGTGCAGAGCGACCAATGTGACGAAACAAACATGCATTGTTTGACGCTCATAGAAGTAGAGGAAAGAAGTAGAGACTAGAGGACGCACTAGACAACAGAACAATTGAAAGCTATAGTAACCGATAGGGATACGAACCTGTGACCTTGACAGCGCCTCGCTAACGAAACAATGCAATGACATTTTACCAAAATGATAATACTGTATGGCATAGTTGGGCTCGTTGCGTTTTACTGTAACCTACGCAGACTCTCTCTCTCTCTCTCTCTCTCTCTCTCTCTCTCTCTCTCTCTCTCTCTCTCTCTCTCTCTCTCTCTCTCATTCACACACACACAGATACAGACAGAGAGAGAGAGAGAGAGAGAGAGAGAGAGAGAGAGACCCACAAACAGGCAGATACACACATATACACAAAAACACACAGACACGGACACACAAATACAGACAGACACAGACACACACAGACAATGCCCGAGAAGGTAACAACAAATTCCTGACTAAGTCGGAT
Source organism: Cepaea nemoralis (assembly GCA_014155875.1). NCBI lineage: Eukaryota > Metazoa > Mollusca > Gastropoda > Stylommatophora > Helicidae > Cepaea > Cepaea nemoralis. Next base: position 1,156 of record JACEFZ010022937.1, on the reverse strand, counting down.
GCCGTCGGCCGAAAGGTGCAACTATCGTGGCTCTGCTGTAAACAGGCACAACGCAATTACATCTTTAAAAAAAACCATTCCATACGAACGCAGAAGAAGAAACACAGACAGACAGACAGACAGACAGACAGACAGACAGACAGACAGACAGACAGACAGACAGACAGACAGACAGACAGACAGACAGATGCAAAGACACACAAATACTGACACAGACAGACAGACAGATGCAAAGACACACAAATACTGACACAGACAGACAGACAGACAGACAGACAGACAGATGCAAAGACACACAAATACTGACACAGACAGACAGACAGACAGACAGACAGACAGACAGACAGACACCATCCTTGCTGCAACCAATGACGAAGAAACAGCTAGTGGAAGTTCAGCAAGCAGCAGGTCCTTATCAGAACGGCACACTCATCACGGCTTGCTGAAACGATTCTCAATCTGTTGCCATTTCCCCATCTTGCGTGTACTTTCATGCCCCAGGTGCTTTCACTATCCCGTGTTCATCTTCGTGCTGGTCAGCCTGTACCTCATCTGCCAGCAACCACATCTTCCATCGCTGCCCTTTCCAACCCAGTGTGACATTTAATGTGACCAACACATTTCACTTTCCGTGACCTGAAGCTGTTAATTAATCCATACGACAAGAGTTGGATATTGAAGAAGGTTGGCTAATAAAGACGATATCACATTGAAAATTTAACTATTTTGGTCATTGCAACGTCATGTAAGTTTGGAGAGAACAATTATGGAGAGGTATTTACCCGGGAAGAGAAGGCGAGGAAGGCCAACAAGAAGATGCAACATGTGACAGATGATCTTCAGATGGGTGTATCGGCGCAGGACATCTTGCTTATGACAGAGAAGTTTTCCGGAAGGTTGTTATGGGAGCGAAGTTCTGCAAGGTACATGCCGATACACCCATCTGGAGATCATCTGCTACATCCTGCACCCATCTTCTCTTTGGCCTTCCTATTTCTCTCTTCCCAAGCATATACCCTTCCATTATTGTTCTCTTCAAACTCTTGTGACGTTTGAAGTGACCAAAATATTTCAATTTCCTTTGTTTTATCGTCTTTAATAGCCAACCGTCTTTCATACTTGAAGTAAGGATGCAGTTTTTGTTTTATTTATCCAA
>JACEFZ010022936.1:0-124208 GCA_014155875.1 Cepaea nemoralis | reverse complement strand
CTCTCCCTCAGTTTCCATCTGGTCTGTACATCATTGCTTGTTGTGGCATGCTGTTGGCTGGTAACCTACTTGCATGGCCAAACCATTTGACTTGCTGCTTTCTAATAAAATCTAGTGCTGCTTTAACCCCCACTTTTGTCCTGATTTCTTCATTTCTGATCTTATCTCTTCTTGATACGTTGAGTATTCTTCTCAGGAACCTCATTTTTGTTGTTGTGATTTTTCTTTTCTCTTTTTCTGTCATTGTCCAGGTTTGGCATTGATAGCACAGAGTTGGTAGGAAGATTGTGTTGTAGAGTGCTTTCTTAGTAGTTATTGATACATGTTTGTTCTTTAGTATTGGTGCCATTTGTCCAATGAGTTGATTTGCCTTATTGCACCTATTTTCGATCTCGTCTTCTGATCTGCCATTTGATGATATTATACTTCCTAGGTACTTTAAACTCTTTACTTGTTTCAAGGGATGTTCGTTTAGGTGAATTGTTGTTGTTTGTTCTTCTTTAGTTATAGTCATTACCTCTGTTTTGCTTGTGCTAATTTTCATGTTATGTTCCCCACACATTTCGTTTAGACTATTCATTACAATATGATTAAATCAATTGCATTAATTCATTTAAATGTAATCGATCAGTCCAACATGATGTTAATGATTAACATTTAAATTTAATCGATCAGTCCAACATGATGTTAATGATTAACATTTAAATTTAATCGATCAGTCCAACATGATGTTAATGATTAACATTTAAATGTAATCGATCAGTCCAACATGATGTTAATGATTAACATTTAAATTTAATCGATCAGTCCAACATGATGTTAATGATTAACATTTAAATGTAATCGATCAGTCCAACATGATGTTAATGATTAACATTTAAATGTAATCGATCAGTCCAACATGATGTTAATGATTAACATTTAAATTTAATCGATCAGTCCAACATGATGTTAATGATTAACATTTAAATTTAATCGATCAGTCCAACATGATGTTAATGATTAACATTTAAATTTAATCGATCAGTCCAACATGATGTTAATGATTAACAGCTGCAAAATCATGATTGCTCTGTATATTTTATATCAGTTGTAATCAATTATCTTTACTTTATAAATCAATTAATTAACTAACTACTCGTATGATAGAAAAAAATAATCTATTCAAAGTTTTATCAATTCAACATAGAATCAACCATACAATTAACACACGCAGTAACATTATGTTTCTAATTTCTAAGTCATGCATGCCGGCTTCCCTGGTGTTAGGGTTAAGGACGTTATTCGTAATCCTGTATACTCTCGTACGAAACACAGATGCGTGAGATTCGGCAGCGGATCGCGTCGCGTGGTTACTTACTGGGTAAATGAGCCTGTGGTTCAGAAAGCAATGGCAAACTACTGAACGTAAAATTTGCCAAGACATCAACAGCAGCTGAAACATGCTGGTGTTGACAGCAATGTCCCGTAAAGGATATGCGGAAAAAATCCTCATGCATTTATCGTTCTCACTAGCTGCGCATCTAGGCATTAAAGAGAGTTTTCCCAAACCTCTTAGTAGTCTAACCGGAAAAAAAAAAACGGAAACAAATTCACACAAAAAATATACATATACATTTTGTAACGTAAAAAATAGTTAGTTAGTTAGTTAGTCGACAGATCATCCTCATTGCACATCGAACCATTCAGTCCATAAGTGCTCGGATCCCCTCCTCAGTGATGCAATTCAATAAGATAATACCTAAAATTGACATAAACATTATGAAATAAGCAGTGCACAGGTTTTCATATAGTCCATGTTAAAATCAATTGGCAGTAAAAATGATATGCAAGATGAGGATACAGAAACATATAGAATAGCATGTCACATGACATGCATGCGCTCAATTCTCCCTGTATCTCTTTTTTTTTATTTCTTTCACACATATGCACACAGACCAACTCTCTCAATGCCTCACCCTTTCTCTCACTCACTGTCTCTCTCTCTCTCTCTCTCTCTCTCTCTCTCTCTCTCTCTCTCTCTCTCTCTCTCTCTCTCTCTCTCTTTCTCTCATCCACCATCTCTTACTCTTTCACACGCACACACATACAGACACACACACACACACACACACACATGCACTCTCACTCAATCTCTCACTCACTCACTAAATCTGTCACCTACACTCACTTGCTTACTCTCGCTCTCTCTCTCTCTCTCTCTCTCTCTCTTTCTCTCTCTCTCTCTCGCTCTCTCTCTCTCTCTCTCTCTCTCCGCCAGTGATCCGGGGCTTGTTTCCGGATCCGGTCAGGGATATGCACTACTGACGAGCTCAAACGAGAGCGAAACTCGAGTATAGTGCTTCCACATTGACGTGGATAGGCCTTAGGTTCATACCAGGGTACGATCAGCGTTGCCAGTAGTGGGTTGTACTCAATATTTAAATTTCAAATCCCGGAATAACCAAATAATCAATTTGATTAGTGCTCACTGGATTTTAGGAGGCCTGGTGTTCCTTGCCAGTGAGAAGTCCTGATCGTTCGGATCCACATCGATTGACGGACGTCAGTCGCGGCGATTGGGCAATCTTGAGCATAGCCTACGATGGGTAGCGTTGTGGTATTCTGTTGTGATAATTTGGTGTGTCCAGCGTGTGCCGCGTGGTTACACACCCGCTTCACACGCCAGTGATCGGGGGCTTGTTTCCGGATCCGGTCAAGGATATGCACTACTGACGAGCTCAAACGAGAGCGAAACTCGAGTATAGTGTTTCCACATTGACGTGGATAGGCCTTAGGTTCATACCAGGGTACGATCAGCGTTGCCAGTAGTGGGTTGTGCTCAATATTTAAACAACACAACAGTAAAAATACCAAACTAATGCACAAAAGAATTCAGGAGATTACTAATTAAAAAGAAAACGCGTACATCATACAGGCGGCCTAAGGACAAAAGATGGAAAATGATAATAGAAGATCAGATTTTACATGTATGGCCAGATTATCTGAAAAAGATTTATTGATGATAACAGAGAAGAACAGTATGATATTCAGTATGAAGGACAATCAACTTTGAAATGGCAAGACCTCCGGTTCAGACAGCATCACAGCAGTAATTATTAATACTATAGAAGAATATGAAATAGATAAAGTTACCAGACTACTCAATACAATATATGATACTGGAGATATACCTCATGAATTATGTAATTCTTTATTTGTTGCAATACCAAAGAAATCAGGAACTTTGGAATGTGATCAACATCGAACAATTAGTATAATGAGTCACATCACGAAGATTTTGCTAAGAATTATCATGCAAAGAGTTAGGAAGTAAGTACAACCTGAAATAAGAGAAGAACAATGTGGATTTGTAAGAAGACAAGAGTATAGTAAATGCTATGTACATACTCGGAACAGTAATTGAACGTTCTATAGAAGTTAAACAAAGATCTATATCTTTGATTTATTGACTACACAAAGGCTTTCGATAAAGTGAGACATGTTGACATGATAAGGATGCTTGTAGATCTATAAATTGATGGAAAAGACCTTAGACTTGTAAACAACATATATTGGAAACAACAAGTTGCCATAAGAATTGATAATAGAGTAGGTCAATATCAGCATATTAAGAGAGGCGTGAGACAGGGATGTGTAATGTCTCCAGATCTTTTTTCCCTATACAGTGAAAATATTTTCAGAAAATGCAGAAGATATGGCAGGAATCAAAATTGGGGGACGATACATCAATAACGTTAGATATACAGATGATACAATCTAATTGCAGACAATGAACAGGACCTGCAACATTTAGTAGATGCGGTTGTTGCACACAGTGAACAACTAGGGTTAGAATTGAATTGTAACAAGACACAGAGTATGGTCGTCACTGGGCAGAAGGAAATACAAAAATGTAAGATACAAATTTGTTTGTTTGTTTAGTCGACGGATCAACATCACAGAATACGGGTGTAACCCATAATTGCTCCGTTATACTACTAACTCAAACCTGAGTCCGATAATCTCAGCTCAGTGCACTAACTCTGTAGCATCGGCGAGGATCCTGAAATAGTTTGGGTAGATTTTTAACTCGAAAATTTGCCCGGGCAGCGCCGTTAGGCTACTCTTTTCGATTTCCAAATGTCAAGGGATTTTTTACGTGGGCAACAATACACACGGGCGTCCGATCTCACTACCCAGAGACCAGGGGTAATTTTATTACTAGAGGTCCACGTAAAAAAATCCCAGTATAACCCGGGACTTGAACCCGGGACCTCCAGCACTCGAGGCGGACACCATACCTCGAGACCACTCAGCCCCCCTGTAATCACATAATATACAAGTCTAATAATAAATAATATACAATCACGTAATCTTATATATAAATTAGGATCTCCGTCTGTCTGTCTGTCTGTCTGTCTGTCTGTCTGTCTGTCTGTCTGTCTGTCTGTCTGTCTGTATGTATGTATGTATGTATGTATGTATGTATGTATGTATGTATGTATGTATGTATGTATGTATGTATGTATGTATGTATGTATGTATGTTGTATGTATGTATGTATGTATGTATGTATGTATGTATGTATGTATGTATGTATGTATGTCCTTTATTTGTTCGCGAACGGCCCATCCTATTGAGATGACATTTTCTACACGCCTTCCTTTCATTCCAGCGCTGCCAACTGTGATATTTTGTTAGTGTGAAATTGCCTGCTTACTCAGTATTATTTCATTTTTCATTTTTCATTATAATTTCATATATCTCAGGGGACCTAACTCTGTAAAAGTTATTTCAAGGGGCATAACTTTTCTGTATAACTTATAGTCATATTGTGGCATCGTTTTCAAAGATTCATAAACTCTTTGTCCATAGTTATGTACCGGCATATGAGTTATAATAAATAATGATACAATCTGTAAGGCATTTTCAAAGTTTTCATAAAAATAATGCACAATGCATAACATTGTAACTCATCTTTTTTTGCTTAAGAAGTTACTGTAGTCATGCAGGTGATTAGAAAGAGTTTTCATTAAAAATAATGGATGGTGTGTGGAAGGACATTCTTTTAAGTTACTTTTTTTGTTAGTATGAATTAATGAGAACTTATATGACTACTTATATGAATTAAATGAGATGCCTCCCACCAGGGGACTGGGCGAAGCCGGACAGGGTCAGGCAGAAAGATAGACAGATAGACAGACAGCTAGACAGTTGGGAACAGGAACTATACTGACTACTTATCACACCAGGAGCTTGGCGATGCCGGCCGGGTCGACAGACAGACAACAGACAGAGAGACCAGAACATAGATGACAGTTGGGAACAGGAACTTATAATGACTACTTATCACCACCAGGATCTTGCATGCCGGGCCGGTCGACGACAGACAGACAGACAGATAGACAGACAGAAGACAGACAGATAGACAGTTGGGACAGGAACTATATGACTACTTATCACACCAGGATCTTGGAGATGCGGGCCGGGTCAGACCAGACAGACAGACAGATAGTCGGTAATGTGGTAACGGGAACTTATATGCCTACTTTTATGAGTAAATGGAGATGCTCCCCACCAGGGACCTGGGCGAAGCCGGGCAGGGTCAGGCAGATAGACAGACAGATAGACAGTCGGGAACGGGAACTTATATGACTAATTATATGAATTAAATGAGATGCTCCACACCAGGAGCTGGGCAATGCCGGGCCGGGTCAGACAGACAGACAGACAGACAGACAGACAGACAGTCAGTCGGTAACGGGAACGAGAACTTATATGACTACTTATATGAATTAAATGAGATGCTCCCCACCAGGGTCTGGGCGAAGCCGGGCAGGGTCAGCTAGTCTTATATATAAAAGGCAATCTCCGTCCGTATGTCCTTTATGCGTTCGTGAACGGCCCATCCGATTGAGATGAAATTTTCTACACGTCTTCCTTTCATTCCAGCGCAGCCAACTGTGATATATTTTTAGTGTGAAATTGGCTGCTTCTTCTTCTTCTTCTTCAGCATTCCGAGCCATTGAGGTTCTTTGCTGCAAATACAATCTGTCTCCATTCGTCTCTCTGGTGGACCTTCTCTTGCCAGTCGTTGATTCCAAGTGCTTGTAGGTCTGTATGTATATTATCTCTCCACCGCCTTCTTGGTCTACCTCGGGGTCTACGGTCATTTATTTCCTGAGTGTAAGCGAGTTTTGTTTCCCTATTATCTTCCATTCTTTCTATATGCCCCAGCCATTGTAGTCTATTAGCCTTCATGATACCAGTGATTAGCGGGGACTTAAACAAATCATAAATGTCTTTGTTACTTCTTCTTTTCCACTCTCCACTTTGTGTATCCCTAATGGGTCCAAAGATGCGTCTTAAAATTTTGTTCTCAAAGGTTTGTAACAAGGCTTCGTCTCCTTTCGTTGTACTCCAGGTTTCAGAGCCATACAGCACAACTGGTCTGATCAGTGTTTTGTATATTGTGATTTTGGTGTTACGAGATAGCGCCTTTGATTTTAGTAGATGTTGTAGTGCATAGTATATCTTATTTCCAGAGTTGATTCTAGTTTGTATTTCTTCCCTTATGATGTTGGAGCAGTTGAAGATTGTACCCAGGTATTTGTATGTTTCCGTTCTTTTAATGGTCATATTATCTATTTGTATGTGGCCAGAGTTTTTAGCCATTCCGTCTCTTGAAATTACCATATATTCTGTCTTATCTTGGTTGATAACCAGCCCCATCTGTTGGGCTTTTTCCTTTAAGTGAGTCAATATTTCTAATGTCTTTTGTTCACTTTGCCCTATAATATCTATATCATCTGCATAACCAAGCAGCTTGGATGTTCCTCCAATATCACATTCCTCCTTTACCTTCCTTACAACTTTCTCTAGAGCCAGATTGAAGAGTAGCGGCGATAGTGCATCACCCTGTTTCAAGCCAGATGTTATTTGGAAGGGGTCTGATTTCCTGCCTTTATATGTTACTATATTATAAGTATCTTCCATGCATAGTTTGGTCATGTTAATTAACTTCCTTGGTATTCCAAATTCCTGCATAACATTCCATAGACTATTCCTATGGACACTATCATAAGCCTTTTTAAAATCCACAAAAATGTTATGGAGATCTCTTTTATATTCCCAATGTTTCTCGGCTATTTGTCGTAAGATAAATATCTGATCTATTGTTGATCTGTTTTGTCTAAAACCCGCCTGGTAGTCACCTAATATGTCTTCTGAATATGGTTTTAGTCTATTTAGTAATACTGCGGATAGTATCTTATAGCTTGTGGACAGTAGTGATATTCCTCTATAATTTCCACATTGGAACTTGTCTCCTTTCTTAAAGATAGGTATCAATAATGACTCTTTCCAGTCATGGGGTAATTCTTCTGTCCTCCAGATTTTTATTATTAGTTCGTATAGCTTTAGATGTAATGCATGGCCACCTGCCTTTATAAATTCAGCAGCAATTCCATCAGTCCCAGTTGCCTTATTGTTTTTAAGTCGTGTGATTACATATAGGATTTCTTCAAATGTAGGTTCTTCAATTTGTGGTTCGCATGTTAGAACCTCTTCCTGTGGGAAAATGTTACTTGGAGCTTCACAATTTAGTAATTCAATAAAATATTCTTTCCATGTGTTGCACATTTCTTCATTGGTATTTATCATATTCCCATTTTTGTCTTTTAAACCATATGTGTTTTGTTGGTGCCCTCGTTTCATTGACTTCAGTACTTTAAAAAACTTTCTGGATTCATTTTTCTGGTGATTAGTTTCCATATCTTTGATTATATTACTCATATATTCTCGCTTCTGCTGTCTGACTATTTTTGTAGCCTCTTTACATTCATTTCTATAATGCTCTTCCTTTTGGATGTTATTGATGTCATTTAACCATACATGTCTGGCATTCTTCTTCTTAGTGACTGCTTCTTCACATTTTTGATTGAACCATCTGTTCTTTCTATGCGTGGTTGACACACCGAGACATTCTTCTGCGGTAGATTGAAGTGTATTCTTGATGTTCAACCAAGTTTGGTCAACGCTTTCCTCCAAAGGGTTTTGAAAAGTTTCAAGTTTACATTTTATTTCATCTGTAAATTTCTCTTTGACTGTAATGTCTTGTAGTTTTTCTCTGTTATATGTTGGGTGTAATCTTTGTAATTTAGTATAGAAAGCTCTCTTAAGTTTTATTTTAAATTTTGCTCCAACGAGGAAATGGTCACTGTGGCACTCAGCTCCTCTATAACTTCTGACTTGCTGTATGTTTGATGCATTTCTGTTGTTAATTAAAATGTGATCTATTTGATTATAGGTTCTCTTGTCACATGATTTCCAAGTTTGTTTGTGTATATCCTTTCTTTGTAGTCTGGTACTGCTAATCTGCAGTCCTTTGGCTTCTGCCAGGTTGATGACTCTCCATCCATTATCATTTGAAGTTGTATGTAGGCTTTCCATACCGGCCACTTTTTTATTAGTTTGCTCTCTACCTATTTTTGCATTGAAGTCTCCCAGCACAATCAGGATGTCCTGTTTGGGGGTTTCTTCTATGACATCTTCCAGATCATTATAAAAGTCTTCTTTAATATCATCTTCTTTCTCTTCAGTAGGTGCATGTACATTAATCATCGTTATATTTTTCCATTTACCTTTTATTCGTAATTTACTAATCCTGTCATTAAAAGCTTTAAAGTTTAAAATGTTCCCCCATAACTCTTTTTTGATGACAAATCCTGTTCCTAATTCATGTTTATTTTGGGTGTTTCCTCCATATATTATAATCATTCCATTTTGCTCTAAAGTACCCTCTCCTGGCCACCTTATTTCTTGAATTGCTGTGATATCCATTTGATATTCAACCAGCTCCCGGGTTAGTTCTTCGGCCGCTCCAGCTCGATATAGTGTCCGTACATTCCATGTTCCAAATCTCAAAAGTCCTTTAACGTTCCAAGGTCGTTGTCCAGATAAGTCAGTCCGATATCGAGGCTCATGTATTTGTTTCGTAACAAAGAAAGGTTTTTACAAAGGTGGGGATGTTAACCCCACGCTTCAACCCCCAACCTGGAGGACCAGGGTGTTTCTCTTTGTCTGTTCTCTACCCTTTGACCTGTCCGGCTTGGGAGGCCCTGCTGGTAGCTACGCTACCGCCGGCATAGCTCTCAGGGTCATTGAGAAACTCAAGCTCCCCCACCACGACAAGGTGGAAACACCATCGGGGGAGAAATTGGCTGCTTACTGAATATTATTTAATTTTCCATTTTTCATTATAATTTCTATACAGCAAGGGGACTTAACTATGTAAAAGTTATTTCAAGGGGCATAACTTTTAATAACTTTTCTGTATAACTTATAGTCATATTGTTGCATCGTTTTCAAAGATTTATAAACTCTGTGTCTATAGTTATGTACCGGCATATGAGTTATAATAAATAATGATACAATCTTTAAGGCATTTTCAAAGTTTTCATAAAAATAATGCACAATGCATAACATTGTAACTCATCTTTTTATGCTTAAGAAGTTACTGTAGTCATGCAGGTGATTAGAAAGAGTTTTCATTAAAAATAATGGATGGTGTGTGGAAGGACATTCTTTTAAGTTACTTTTTTTGTTGTATGAATTTAATGAGACGCTACCCGCCAGGAGCTGGGCAAAGCCACGCCGGGTCAGATAGATAGACACACCCACCTTTTCGCTGCAGTTGTCTACAGGCATATGCGTTAAAATCCTCCTCCTCCTCTCCCCTCCTCCTCCTCCTACCCTCTTCCCCTCCCCCTCCTCCCTCTCCCTCCTCCTCCTCCCTCTTTCTCCTCCTCCTACTCCCTCTTCCTCCTACCTCCTCACCCTCCTCCCTCCTCCTAATCACTCCTCTTCCTTCCTCCTCCCTTCTCCTCCTCTCTCCTCCCACCTTCTAATTCTACGTCCTCCCCCTCTAGCCTCCTCCTCCCTCATCCCCCTTCTCATCCCTCCTCCCCCTCCTCCTCCCTCCCCTCCTCCATCCTCCTCATCCCTCCTCCTCCCTTCTCCTCCTCCCTCCTCATCCTCTCTCCTCCTCCCTCCTCCTCCCTCTACCTCCTCCCTCCTCCTAATCACTCCTCTTCCTTCCTCCTCCCTTCTCCTCCTCTCTCCTCCTACTCCCTCCTCCTCCTACTTCCTCCCCCTCATCCCTTCTCCTCCCCCTCCTCCTCTCTCCTCCTCCCTCCTCCTCCTCTCTCCTCCCCTCCCTCTTCCTCCTCCTCCTGCCTCCTCCTCCTGCCTCCTCCTCCTGTCTCCTCATCCTTCCTCCTCCTTCCTCCTCCCTCCTCCTCCCTTCTCCTACCTCCTCCTCCTCTCTCCTCCTCCTAATCCCTCCTCCTCCCTCCTATTCCTCCCTACTCTTCCCTCCTCCTTCCTCCTCCCTCCTCCTCCCTTCTCCTACCTCCTCCTCCTCTCTCCTCCTCCTAATCCCTCCTCCCCCCTCCTATTCCTCCCTACTCCTCCTCCTCCTTCCTCCTCCCTCCTCTTCCCTCCTCCTCCTCTCTCCGCCTATCTCTTCCTCCCTCCTACTCCTCCCTCCTCCACCTCCCTCTTCCTCCTCCCAGCTCCTACTCCTCCTTTTCCTTCTTCTGCTGCTGCTGCCGCTGCTCCATTTACCCAAGTTAATTGTTGGGGAAAATGTAAAGATCTTTCAAGTGCTCTTTCTAATGCTTTTTGTAAGTTGGTCTTCGTTTATCTAAGGTTGTTCTAACTGCAACCAATAAATGATTAGACAGACAGGCAGACAGACAGACAGACAGACAGACAGAGAGGGAGGGACGGACAGACAGACAGACAGACAGACAGACAGACAGACAGACAGACAGACAGACAGACAGACAGTCGGGAACGGGAACTTATATGACTACTTATATGAATTAAATGAGATGCTCGCCATCAGGCGTGGCGAAGCCGGGCCGGATCAGACAGACAGACAGACAGACAGACAGACAGACATATAGACAGACAGACAGATAGATAGTCGGGAACGGGAACGGGAGCTTATATGACTACTTATATAAATTAAATGAGATGCTCCACACCAGGAGTTGGGCGATGCCGGGCCGGGTCAGACAGACATACAGACAGACAGAAAGACAGACAGACAGACAGACAGACAGACAGACAGACAGACAGACAGACGGTAACGGGAACGAGAACTTATATGACTACTTATATGAATTAAATGAGATGCTCCCCACCAGGGACTGGGCGAAGCCGGGCCGGGTCAGCTAGTATATTATACAAGTAAATAGAAATATTCTTCAACAAGTTAATCTGTACAGTTATCTCGAAACAGTCATAACATCTGATGGGAGATACATTGAAGAGATTAGAACAAGAATCGCCATGGCGAAGATAGCCATTTGCAAGATGAAAAACATACTGACTAATAAAAAGATATAAATTGAAACGAAAAAGAAAGTGTTGAAGTTGGAAGACTGGCAGGATGAGAATAGATTCATCTTGATTAACAAGCCGCCCGATCCACATTCTTTTTACTCGAGATCATGGCACAATACAACCACACCTGACCTGGCTTTTCATTCACCAGACCTGGAGTGGAACATTACACGAATTGTTGGGAAACAACTTGGTGGCAGTGACCATCGGCCAGTCTTTCTAACTGTAGAAAATGAGCTTGTAAGTGAAAGCAGCACCCTCTCGAGGTGGAACTACAAGAAAGCAGACTGAGCAATGTACAAGCATCGCACCAGCATACTGGTGAGAAACCTGAACACTGAGAAAGACATAAATAAAGTAGTTGAAGAGTTTGGGAAATGCATACTACAGGCAGCACGAGAAACAGTACCAAGAGGAGCCCGTAAACAATATAAACCCTACTGGAGTAGTGAACTGGAACAGTTGCATAATGATGTAGAAGTGTGTAGAAAGCAAGCAGAGGCCACACCCAGCCAAGAGCACCACAATAAATTCCAGCACGCAAAAGCCAAATTTCAAAGGGCCCAGCTGCAGGCTTGACGGAAAAGCTGGCAGGAGAAAACAGAGTCACTGAACTTTGAAAGAGACACAAGGAAGTTATGGAAGCTAATAAAACAGCTTAACGATGAGAGCACAGGGAGAAACTCAAAAATTGCACTACATAAAGATGGAAACATCTTAACAAGAAAGCAAGCAGCTGACTATTTTGCGACTCATTCGCATAAGATAACAATATCGAAATTAGTCCAGAGAAACAACAAGAGATTCGAGAGTAATGGCAACATACAGGACAGAATGAAACAGTACATGAGGTTCTGGAGGCACCTATCACAATCAGCGAACTGGAGCTAGCCATATCAAAACTGAAAATGAGAAAGTCACCAGGAGCTGATGGTATCTCCAATGAAATGATCAGGAACCTAGGAACAGAAGTCAAAGTAAAGCTGATACAGATCTTTAATAACACATGGACCATAGGCAGTGTTCAACAAGTCTGGAGAGAAGCAATCCTAAAATCTAGGAAAGACAGTTCCATTGCCTCCAGCTACAGACCCATTAGCTTCACCAACTGTCTCTGCAAAACAACGGAACGCGTCATCAATCACAGACTACAGTGGCACATTCAGTGGCACTTTCTCCTGCATTATCACACTCGACAGACGGTGCAGAGAGCAGAACCCTGCCGCTGTCAATGCAGAGGTTAACGCGCTCATCTATGAACAAACAGATAGCCCCGAAGTGCTCATCTATACAGATGGATCTGTTGTAAAGCAGCAGAGAAGTGCATGAGCATTTACAGCCCGTTCAAATGGCCGAACCGTTCAAGAATCCAGTGGTGCCCACTTTATGACCACGAGCAGCATGACGATGGAGGTGATGGCAGTTACACAGGCTTTCATATGGCTGGAATCACAGCATTATACCAACGTGTGTGTACTAAGTGATTCAATGAGCATGATTCAGAAGGTCGAAGCTGGATCTGTACGTAGACAGTGGACTGAATCGCTGCGGAAGTCTGTTGTCCGTAAAGTCACCTTCATCTTCGTCCCGGGACATGCGGGAGTCGAGGGAAATGAACGAGCTGACAAACTGGCTGGCTCTGCATCCCCTGTAGATGGCCAGCCCATGGATCGTGCCGATGTTATTAACGTCCTTAAAGATATGGCGAGAACAGAGGACTTTGACGTCAGTGATTCCACATCGCTGTCCAGGATGAAAGACCTGGGAGTAAGAATCGGCACAGCCAGACGCGAGAGGTACATCGGGAAAACAAAGCGCCTCGTCAACCAACACAGAACTGGCACTATTAGCCACCGGACGCTGATGCATATGCTGGGGGGGGGGGGAGGATCTGAGCACCTATGGGCATGTCCGGAGTGCAATGAAGATACCCCAACTGATAACTGATAACTGACGGACAGTGGTACATTGAAAGTAAAAACATCCTTGTGCCACAACAGGCTGCCTTTAGGCAGTGCTACTCTACGGAAGATCAGGCAACCAACCTCTCTCAAGAAGTTGAGGATGTATTCCAAGAGAAGAAGCTGGCACTTGCGGCTTGGATAGATCTGAAAAAAGCCTTTGGCAAAGTCTGGAAAGAAGATCTGATGAAGAAACTGAGAAATTGTAAAGTCAATGGAAGAATGTACAAATGGGTGAAAGCATACTTGCACAACAGAAGAGCCCGAGTACAGATAGACGGTCTCAAGAGCAAGAAGGTACTATTGCGTCACGGTGTTCCCTAGAGCGGAGTCCTGTCCCCAACACTTTTTCTAATCTTCATCAATGATCTTGTTGCTAATATACCCGATGGAATTAAAGCGGCAATGTACGCTGATGACCTGGTTTTGTGGAGAGCAAATGAACATGCATCAGTGGTCACCATAGTGCTACAGAGAGCTGTAGATACATTTGTTGCATGGGCGGATAGATGGTGTATCAGCATAAACACTGACAAGTGCAGCACCACTCTATTTACCCTTTCTCCGAAAAAAGGCAGGGATCATTCAGATAAATGGAACACCCCTAAGAGAAGATAAAGAACCAACATACCTTGGTGTAACATTCGACGATAGGCTGACATGCAGAAAACACACCCAAAAAAAAGCAGTAGCAAAAGCCAGAAGAAAAATATCCATCCTGAGAAAGCTAAATGGAACCACCTGGGGAGCCAGTGGGAAAATACTTAGCAAAGTTTATCAACAGAGCATACGACCACACTTGGAATACGGGTCAACTGCGTGGTGTTCAGCATCAAAAACCACATTACAGGAGCTGGACAAGGTGCAAAATCAAGCTCTTAGAGTCATCACAGGAGGGATGAGATCAACCCCTATAGTAGCAATGGAGAAAATGGCGAGGATACAAGCTCTAAGAGAACGCAGAGATACAAAAACACTAATACAAGCAGAAAAGTTCCTCAGCTTGCCAGGCCACCCTATGAAGAACCGATTTGAAAACTTAGCTATGGGGCGGTTGAAAAGAAGTAGTTTTATCCACCAGGCCAAACAACTCTGCAGAGAAACCACCGATCTTCCCACAGTTGGTATCCCCCTGACAACTATTCCAGAGCGAACCCCATGGAAAGATGAACATAGACTATCGCTACAAATCCAGACAAAAGTGAGAGGAATATTTGACAAGGAAGAACAGAACAGTGTACAGCGCAGAACAGCCACTCTCAGCTTCCTTGATGACGAATACCCACAGGATCTCTGGATCCGAGTCTACACAGATGGGTCAGCACAAAATGCTGTTCGAAATGGAGGAGCGGGAGTGTACATAGAATACCCAAATAATACTAGGGACACGGCCAGAGTTCCAACAGGAAAGTACTGCCATAACTATGATGCTGAAATTGAGGCAATCAAGATAGCCACAGAGAAATTACAAAATACCAGCCATGGTACACAACCTGTGGTGATATTGACAGATGCAAAATCAGTAATAGAGGCGCTCCTGTCTGGGAAATTGCCAGTTCTAAGGACACTACTTTCTGAACTTAGCAGTCAGCATAAGGTCACCATACAGTGGATACCATCCCACTGTGGAGTACCCGGAAACGACAGAGCTGATCGATTGGCTAAGGAAGGAGCAAAAGAAGAACAGCCTGATGTGCCCATTACATACCACCAAAAGAAAAGAATGATCAAATCAGTCAGAAGGCCACCAAACCTTACTCAAGACGACTACCACGTTATGGACAGACCAGAACAGGTCATTCTTCTGCGCCTCAGAACAGGACACAATAGATTACGCAACCACATGTATACAAAATTCAAGATTAGTGACTCAGCCATGTGCACATGTGGATTGGCGTCGCAGACAGCAGAGCACATACTCCAGGTCTGCCCAAACTACAACATATCCAGGCGAACCTTCTGGCCCAGAGAGACAACAGTGGAAGATAAACTCTATGGACCGCTGAGTGAACTAAAAAAGACTGTTGGATTCATACAAGAGACAACATTGCATTTATAAACATATTTCAGGCGAAGCGAAAGAAGAAGAAGAAGAAGAAGAAGAAGAAGAAGAAGAAGAAGAAGAAGTGTTGAAGTGCTACATAGGACATGTACTTTTATATGGATGTGAAGCGTGGACAATGAGCGGACAAGCTGAAAAGCATCTGATGGCCGTAGAAATGTGGTTTCTGAGGTAAATGCAAAGAATACCATGGACCGACAGATTAACAAATGAGCAAGTCCTTCAAGAAACAAATACAGATCGTTAACTGATTAAAGACATTAGACATAGACAGTCAAATGTTTTGGGCATGTTATGAGAAGAAATGAATTGGAGAACTTAGTTACAACTGGCAAGATTGAAGGGAAGAGACAAAGGGGAAGACCGAGAAGTAAATACCTGGATGGCTTGGTCGAGATAGAAACATGAAACTGATCCACGATTCTAGTGATCGAGTGGGATGGCAAAACATGACCGCCCACGCTTATCGGCATGGCACATGATAAATGGATGGCTGGTGGAAGGCTATTTGTTTTACAGATAGACAGACACATAGACAGACAGACAGACAGCTAGACAGATAGACAGATATGCAGCTAGATAGCTAGATAGATAGATAGATAGCCAGAACGAACGAACGAACGAACGAACTTTATTTTCGAAGGGTAACAAATTGGGCACGCAGGCCCGTCTTACATTCGGCCCTTCCAATCACTCATCTTTCGTTCATCAGTGCATAGTGCATTCACATAGGAAAAAAAAAACATTGTCAAATGAATGTTGCAAGCATAAACAATGCATGTTACCATGTTATGAGACAAATCCCCTACCCACCCACCCATCCCCTATCCATCCGCGTGTTCCCCACACACACATCCACCACCCAATCACACACATACCCACACGCACATACTTGACCCCATCCATCCACCAATCCCCCAACCCACACATACCAAACACACCCCCACATACATCATCTCCCTACCCACACACACACACATCTCCCACCCACCACACATCCCCCACCCCACATCTCCCACCCACCCACACACCCAGGCACACATGCATGCAACCACCCATCCATACCCACCCACAATCCCCCCACCTTCACACATCTCCTCACCCACACGCACGCATCCTCCACCCATCCCATAACCTACCAACACTCACCCACCCACATATTCTCCACACCCACACACACATGACAGACAGACAGATAGACAGACAGACAGACAGATAGAGAGAGAGATAGAGAGAGATATAGATAGATAGATAGATAGATAGATAGATAGATAGATAGATAGATAGATAGATAGATAGATAGATAGATAGATAGATGCTCCAGCCTCCGTTACCTGTGCCATGCCCCAATCCCCGCTACCTGGCCCAGAGACTTGCTTTATGAATTAGCCGCTGCTAATTACGCTAATCAGGCCCGGCATGGCTTTCTTCCCAGAGCTCACCTCAAGCGGCTTCAGCGCCTCACCAGTTAATGCCTGCCCCCTGCTCACCCCAGCTCGCAATTCTCCTGTCTAATATACCTGCTGGTTTTTGTGTACGGTGATTTACCTCCGTGAAGCGCGCGTGATGTGGAGTTGCTGACAACTCAACCTGTCTGGCCTTTCTGCAGCCGGCGTGTCTGCTCAAATGTTGGCACTCACTGCCAGCCTTCGCAGCTTTCACTTATATTCTCTCTGAACAATCCCACTCGTGATTTCAATTAAAGCCACTCAGCTCTCTCATGGGGCTTTTTCCTTTTGTGAGTCAGTCCGCTGTGGAAACTCTCAAATCAAAGTGCTCACATTCTCCTCATTGCTGCGCTACCTGTGTTTGGTGACTGCACACACTTTTTCTTGTTGCTCTGTTTGGTGAACTGAACACCCTCTTTCTTGTTGCTCTAACTGTTTGGTGACTGAACACCCTCTTTCTTGTTGCTCTAACTGTGTTTGGTGACTGAACACCCTCTTTCTTGTCGCTCTGTGTTTGGTGATTGAACACCTTCTTTCTTGTTGCTCTATGTTTGGTGACTAAACACCCTATTTCTTGTTGCTCTAGCTGTGTTTGGTGACTGAACACCCTCTTTTTTGTTGCTCTATGTTTGGTGACTGAACACCCTCTTTCTTGTTGCTCTAGCTGTTTGGTGACTGAACACGTTCTTTCTTGTTGCTCTATGTTTGGTGACTAAACACCCTCTTTCTTGTTGCTCTAGCTGTTTGGTGACTGAACACGTTCTTTCTTGTTGCTCTATGTTTGGTGACTGAACACCCTCTTTCTTGTCGCTCTGTGTTTGGTGATTGAACACCTTCTTTCTTGTTGCTCTATGTTTGGTGACTAAACACCCTATTTCTTGTTGCTCTAGCTGTGTTTGGTGACTGAACACCCTCTTTTTTGTTGCTCTATGTTTGGTGACTGAACACCCTCTTTCTTGTTGCTCTGTTTGGTGACTGAACACCCTCTTTCTTGTTGCTCTATGTTTGGTGACTGAACACCCTCTTTCTTGTTGCTCTGTTTGGTGACTGAACACCCTCTTTCTTGTTGCTCTATGTTTGGTGACTGAACACCCTCTTTCTTGTTGCTCTAGCTGTTTGGTGACTGAACACCCTCTTTCTTGTTGCTCTATGTTTGGTGACTGAACACCCTCTTTCTTGTTGCTCTAGCTGTGTTTGGTGACTGAACACCCTCTTTCTTGTTGCTCTAGCTGTGTTTGGTGACTGAACACCCTCTTTCTTGTTGCTCTAGCTGTGTTTGGTGACTGAACACCCTCTTTCTTGTTGCTCTAGCTGTGTTTGGTGACTGAACACCCTCTTTCTTGTTGCTCTAGCTGTGTTTGGTGACTGAACATCCTCTTTCTTGTTGCTCTAGCTGTGTTTGGTGACTGAACACCCTCTTTCTTGTTGCTCTAGCTGTGTTTGGTGACTGAACACCCTCTTTCTTGTTGCTCTAGCTGTGTTGGTGACTGAACACCCTCTTTCTTGTTGCTCTAGCTGTGTTTGGTGACTGAACACCCTCTTTCTTGTTGCTCTAGCTGTGTTTGGTGACTGAACACCCTCTTTCTTGTTGCTCTAGCTGTGTTTGGTGACTGAACACCCTCTTTTTTGTTGCTCTATGTTTGGTGACTGAACACCCTCTTTCTTGTTGCTCTAGCTGTGTTTGGTGACTGAACACCCTCTTTTTTGTTGCTCTATGTTTGGTGACTGAACACCCTCTTTCTTGTTGCTCTGTTTGGTGACTGAACACCCTCTTTTTTGTTGCTCTATGTTTGGTGACTGAACACCCTCTTTCTTGTTGCTCTATGTTTTGGTGACTGAACACCCTCTTTTTGTTGCTCTATGTTTGGTGACTGAACACCCTCTTTCTTGTTGCTCTATGTTTGGTGACTGAACACCCTCTTTCTTGTTGCTCTATGTTTGGTGACTGAACACGCTCTTTCTTGTTGCTCTATGTTTGGTGACTGAACACCCTCTTTCTTGTTGCTCTATGTTTGGTGACTGAACACCCTCTTTCTTGTTGCTCTATGTTTGGTGACTGAACACCCTCTTTCTTGTTGCTCTATGTTTGGTGACTGAACACCCTCTTTCTTGTTGCTCTATGTTTGGTGACTAAACACCCTCTTTCTTGTTGCTCTATGTTTGGTGACTAAACACCCTCTTTCTTGTTGCTCTATGTTTGGTGACTAAACACCCTCTTTCTTGTTGCTCTATGTTTGGTGACTAAACACCCTCTTTCTTGTTGCTCTATGTTTGGTGACTGAACACCCTCTTTCTTGTTGCTCTAGCTGTTTGGTGACTGAACACCCTCTTTCTTGTTGCTCTATGTTTGGTGACTGAACACCTTCTTTCTTGTTGCTCTATGTTTGGTGACTGAACACCTTCTTTCTTGTTGCTCTATGTTTGGTGACTGAACACCCTCTTTCTTGTTGCTCTATGTTTGGTGACTGAACACCCTCTTTCTTGTTGCTCTATGTTTGGTGACTGAACACCCTCTTTCTTGTTGCTCTATGTTTGGTGACTGAACACCCTCTTTCTTGTTGCTCTATGTTTGGTGACTGAACACGTTCTTTCTTGTTGCTCTATGTTTGGTGACTGAACACCCTCTTTCTTGTTGCTCTATGTTTGGTGACTGAACACCTTCTTTCTTGTTGCTCTATGTTTGGTGACTGAAACACCGTTCTTTCTTGTTGCTCTATGTTTGGTGACTGAAACACCCTTCTTTCTTGTTGCTCTATGTTTGGTGACTAAACACCCTCTTTCTTGTTGCTCTAGCTGTTTGGTGACTGAACACCCTCTTTCTTGTTACTCTAGCTGTTTGGTGACTGAACACCCTCTTTTTTGTTGCTCTATGTTTGGTGACTGAACACCCTCTTTCTTGTTGCTCTGTTTGGTGACTGAACACGTTCTTTCTTGTTGCTCTATGTTTGGTGACTGAAACACCCTTCTTTCTTGTTGCTCTATGTTTGGTGACTGAACACCTTCTTTCTTGTTGCTCTATGTTTGGTGACTAAACACCTATTTCTTGTTGCTCTATGTTTGGTGACTAAACACCCTATTTCTTGTTGCTCTATGTTTGGTGACTGAACACCCTCTTTCTTGTTGCTTTAACTGTGTTTGGTGACTGAACACCCTCTTTCTTGTTGCTCTGTGTTTGTTGATTGAACATTATCTTCATTATTTATCTAGCTATGTTAGCACGATTGAACATTCTCTTCATTATTTCTCAGTGTTGATTGGCGATTGAACATTCTCTTCATTATTTCTCCCGTAGTGTTCGATGATTGAACATTGTCTTCATTATTTCTCCGTGGTGTTTGTTGATTAAACATTCTCATCATTATTTATCTCGTAATGTCTGGTGATAGAACATTCTCTTAATTATTTATCTAGCTATGTTAGGTGATTTAACATTCTCTTGATTATTTCTCCCGTGGTATTTGGTTATTGAACATTCTCTTGATTATTTCCCATGTGATTTTTGGTGACTAAACATTATCTTCAGTATTTCGCTAGCTATATTCCGTGGTTAAACATTCTCTTCATTAATTCTCTAGCTATGTTCGATGATGTACATTATCTTTATTATTTCTCCCGTGGTATTTGGTGACTGAACATTTTCTTCGTTATTTATCTAGCAATGTTAGACGATTGAGCATTCTTTTCATTAGTTTTCCATTGGCGTTTGATGATTGAATATTCTCTTCGTTATTTATCTAGCTATGTTATATGTTTGAACGTTCTCTTCTTTCTTTCTTTTTTTCACCTGTTGCATTTGGTGATTGCATTTTCTCTTGATTATTTCTCCACTGGAATTTCGTGATTGAAAATTCTCTTCATTATTTCTCCCATGGTATATGGTAATTGAACATTATCTTCATTATTTCTCTAGCTGTGTTCGGCAATAGAAAATTCTCTTCATTATTTCTCCCATGGTGTAAGGAGATTGAACATTCTCTTCATTATTTCTCTAGCTGTGTTACGTGATTGTACATTCTCTTCAATATTTCTCTAGCTGTGTTATGTGATTGTACATTCTCTTCATTATTTCTCTAGCTGTGTTACGTGATTGTACATTCTCTTCAATATTTCTCTAGCTGTGTTATGTGATTGAAAATCCTCTTCATTATTTCTCTAGCTATGTT
Source organism: Cepaea nemoralis (assembly GCA_014155875.1). NCBI lineage: Eukaryota > Metazoa > Mollusca > Gastropoda > Stylommatophora > Helicidae > Cepaea > Cepaea nemoralis. The sequence goes on along the minus strand of JACEFZ010022936.1, from coordinate 103,180 downwards.
CGACGATTGTACATTCACTTCAATATTTCTCTAGCTGTGTTATGTGATTGAACATCCTCTTCATTATTTCTCTAGCTATGTTCGATGATTGTACATTCTCTTCAATATTTCTCTAGCTGTGTTATGTGATTGTACATTCTCTTCATTATTTCTCTAGCTGTGTTATGTGATTGTAAATTCTCTTCAATATTTCTCTAGCTGTGTTATGTGATTGAACATCCTCTTCATTATTTCTCTAGCTATGTTCGATGATTGTACATTCTCTTCATTATTTCTCCCGTGGTATAATGTCGCTTAAAAGTCGACGGGGTCGACTTCATTGCACCGGGTTTTATCCCATATGATCCAGTCTCTTTTTGGTAACTAAACATTCTCTTCCCTATTACTGTAGCTATGATCGATGCTTGAACATTCTCTTCATTATTTATCCAGTGGTATTTGGCGACTGAACATTCTCTTTGTTATATCTCCCGTGGTGTTTGGTGATTGAACATTCTCTTTGTTATTTCTCCCGTGGTGTTTGGTGATTGAACATTCTCTTTATTATTTCTCATGCAAAAAGTTAGGAAGAAAGTACAACCCGAAATAGGAGAAGAACAATGTGGGTTTGTAGAAGGCAAGAGAACAGTAAATGCTGTGTATATACTGAGAACAGTTGTTGAACGTTCTATAGAAGTTAAACAAAGATCTACACCTTTGCCTCATTTTCTTTGTGTAGTCAATGAGGCAAAGGTGTAGATCTTTGACTACACAAAGACTTTCGATAAAGTGAGACATGTCGACATGATAAGGATGCTTGGAGATCTACAAATTGATGGGAAAGACCTTAGACTTGTAAAAAACATATATTGGAAACAACAAGCTGCCATAAGAATTGACAACGATGTAGGTCAATATCAGCCTATTAAAAAAGGTGTGAGACAAGGATGTGTAATATCTCCAGATCTGTTTTCCTTGTACAGTGAAAGTATTTTCAGAAATATAGAAGATATGGAAGGAATCAACATTGGAGGACGATACATCAATAACATTAGATATGCAGATGATACATTCTTGATTGCAGACAATGAACAGTACCTGCAAAATTTAGTAGATGCGGTTGTTGAACACAGTGAACAACTAGGGTTAGAACTGAATATTAAGAAGACACAGATTATGGTCGTCACTGGGAAGAAGAAAATACCACAATGTGATATACGAGTAACTGGGCATATTCTTAAGTAAGTGCATCGATACAGTTATCTCGGAACAGTCATAACATCTGATGGGAGATGCTTTGAAGAGATTAGAACAAGAATTGACTTTGCGAAGGTAGCCTTTTGCAAGATGAAAAACATACTGACCAATAAAAAGATATCAGTTGAAAAGAGAAAAAGAGCATTGGAGTGCCACATAGAACCTGTACTTTTGTATGGATGTGAAGCGTGGACAATGAGCGGTCAAGCTGAAAAACATCTGATGGCTGTGGTAATGTGGTTTCTGAGGAAAATGCAAAGAATACCACTGACAGACAGAAAGACTAATGAACAAGTCCTTCAAGAAACAAATGAAGATCGTATACTGATTAGAGATATTAGAAGTAGACAGTCAAAATTTGTTGGGCATGTTATGAGAAGTGACGGATAACTTGGTGACGACTGGCAAGATCGAAAGGAAGTGACCAAGGGGAAGACCTAGAAGCAAATACCTGGATGGCTTCGCCACGTGGCATGGTCGAGACAGAAACAGGGAGCTGATCCACGACTCTGGTGATCGAGTGAGATGGCTGAGCATGATCGCCCAAGCTTATCGGCATGGCACATGATGGATGGATGTGTTTGGTGATTGAACAGTCTCGTTATTATTTTTCCTGTTGTGTTTGTTTGGAGATTGAACATTCTCATCATTATTTCTCTCCGGCGGCACACTAAAAGAAGATTTAAGCGCCCTTAACCAGACTTTACAATATAATGGATATCCAGCGGACTTAATCAAGTTTCACTGTTAGCTACCCAAACGCACCCCGTATAGAATCAACTCTTCCCAAACTTTAAGTGTTTATTCAGCTGACCTTCCGAGGGGACGACTTAATGGCACGAATACACAATCGACTTAAATCGGCTGTAAACCAAACATTCTTTGCTGCTGAAATTCAATTTCAATTCAATTCAATTCAACTTTATTTTAAAAGGGTTACAAATCTGGCACGTAGCCGCGTCTTACGTTTGGCCTTTCCAATCACTCTGAACCAATGATGAGATATAAAATCCACTCTGATACCTACCCCATTTGTCAAAGAATCATTGTCTCCATACACCAAATCAAACTGTATTTATCAATTTCAGTGTGGGTGCCAGCAACTTACATAGGTATAATTGAAAGACAATTGAAAGACCTTTGAGAACAAAATTTTAAGACGCATCTTTGGACCCATTAGGGATACACAAAGTGGAGAGTGGAAAAGAAGAAGTAACAAAGACATTTATGATCTGTTTAAGTCCCCGCTAATCACTAGTATCATGAAGGCTAATAGACTACAATGGCTGGGGTATATAGAAAGAATGGAAACAAAACTCGCTTACACTCAGGAAATAAATGACCGTAGACCCCGAGGTAGACCAAGAAGGCGGTGGAGAGATAATACATATACAGACTTACAAGCACTTGGAATCAACGACTGGAAAGAGAAGGTCCACCAGAGAGACGAATGGAGACGGATTGTATCTGCAGCAAAGAACCTCAATGGCTCGGAACGCTGAAGAAGAAGAAGAAGAATTAGCAAGTCGAGTAGCCGATCATGCACCAATGTGGCTGGAAAAGAGAGTTAGTCAGTCTTCAGGAATCCCTGTGCAGTAAAAAGGCTATAAGGTCCTCTTGTCAATATCTCAACACTTCATAAACTGAGATCATCAAGTTCACCAGGACAAGCCTTCCATAAACTGTTCTCAACGAACAATAAACGATTGCTCAAACATGGTGAGGCGTTGACATGACCGTGGGGATAAGCGATGCTCCACAGTCCAACAATACCTGTGATTATGTGGGGATAAGCGATGCTCCACAGTCCAACAATACCTGTGATTATGTGGGGATAAGCGATGCTCCACAGTCCACCAATACCTGTGATTATGTGGGGATAAGCGATGCTAGACAGTCCAACAATACCTGTGATTATGTGGGGATAACCGATGCTCCACAGTCGAACAATACCTGTGATTATGTGTTTTGTTTGACATGGCCGTGGGGATAAGCGATGCTCCACAGTCCAACAATACCTGTGATTATGTGGGGATAAGCGATGCTCCACAGTCCAACAATACCTGTGATTATGTGGGGATAAGCGATGCTCCACAGTCCAACAATACCTGTGATTATGTGGGGATAAGCGATGCTCCACAGTCCAACAATACCTGTGATTATGTGGGGATAAGCGATGCTTCACAGTCGAACAATACCTGTGATTATGTGTTTTGTTTGACATGACCGTGGGGATAAGCGATGCTCCACAGTCCAACAATACCTGTGATTATGTGAGGATAAGCGATGCTCCACAGTCGAACAATACCTGTGATTATGTGGGGATAAGCGATGCTCCACAGTCGAACAATACCTGTGATCATGTGGGGATAGCCGATGCTCCACAGTCGAACAATACCTGTGATTATGTGTTTTGTTTGACATGACCGTGGGGATAAGCGATGCTCCACAGTCCAACAATACCTGTGATTATGTGTTTTGTTTGACATGACCGTGGGGATAAGCGAATGCTCCACAGTCGAACAAAGCTGTGATTATGTGTTTTGTTTCAGCTCCGTCCGCGGCAACCGCTCACGAATTTCGGCCAGATCTCGTCTCATACATACCCCAACAGTGTTCTCTCACCGACATACGTCGAAGGAATACCCCAACAGTGTTCTCTCACCGACATACCTCGAAGGAATACCCCAACAGTGTTCTCTCACCGACATACCTCGAAGGAATACCTCAACAGTGTTCTCTCCCCGACACACCTCGAAGGAATACCCCAACAGTGTTCTCTCCCCGACATACCTCGAAGGAATACCCCAACAGTGTTCTCTCCCCGACATACGTCGAAGGAATACCTCAACAGTGTTCTCTCCCCGACATACGTCGAAGGAATACCTCAACAGTGTTCTCTCCCCGACATACGTCGAAGGAATACCTCAACAGTGTTCTCTCCCCGACATACGTCGAAGGAATACCTCAACAGTATTCTCTCTCCGACATACCTCGAAGGAATACCTCAACAGTATTCTCTCCCCGACATACCTCGAAGGAATACCTCAACAGTGTTCTCTCACCGACATACCTCGAAGGAATACCTCAACAGTGTTCTCTCTCCAACATACCTCGAAGGAATACCTCAACAGTATTCTCTCCCCGACATACCTTGAAGGAATACCTCAACAGTGTTCTCTCACCGACATACCTCGAAGGAATACCTCAACAGTGTTCTCTCCCCGACATACCTCGAAGGAATACTTCAACAGTGTTCTCTCCCCGACATACCTCGAAGGAATACCTCAACAGTGTTCTCTCCCCGACATACCTCGAAGGAATACCTCAACAGTGTTCTCTCCCCGACATACCTCGAAGGAATACCTCAACAGTGTTCTCTCCCCGACATACCTCGAAAGAATACCCCAACAGTGTTCTCTCCCCGACATACCTCGAAGGAATACCCCAACAGTGTTCTCTCCCCGACATACGTCGAAGGAATACCTCAACAGTGTTCTCTCCCCGACATACATCGAAGGAATACCTCAACAGTGTTCTCTCCCCGACATACGTCGAAGGAATACCTCAGAAGTATTCTCTCACCGACATACCTCAAAGGAATACCTCAGCAGTGTTCTTGTCAGAGTCTTGCGTAGAGCAAGATAAGTAGCTCGTTTTCTGGCAAGTGTGAAGCAATATCAAACTATCAAATCACACGAAGTGAATATCCGAAAGTATTATTCACAAGCTTTATTTACGCGCTGCATTTATTATCGCACAAACATCGCGCAATGACAATCCATAGCAATCATTACGGCATGAACAATATCACTACAATACATAATAATACATGCAAGCAATAAACATCTCACTTACAAGTCAAACTATTCAAGCGTTCGAACCAGTCTCCCACTGTCGTACAGGCTAGCTCTCAATGCAGATTCAAACACTCCTCGCATACCCATGCGACCTGTCCATTCAAACACCTAAACCCGTCTGCCAGTTCTGGCGTTCTACACGCTACACGCCAGTCGGCGCTTACGTCAGCTAGTGTGACCCCTGCAAGGTTCACGGGGTGTACTGCTGACCAGCGGTCGTTTAAGCTTCGCTCAATTGCTGTGCTTGGCTGCTTATCCGGGCGTCGTCGAAGACGCCGCGTTCTCTCTGCAGTGTTTAACATCACTCAGGGTTGCGTGTTGTTATGTTGTCTGGCGTTGGTACAGACAACGCGTCGCAACCTCGGATGTGAGACCTTGACACTCTCCACACCCCTTTTTCATGAAAGGATTTCCTTTCATGTACAATATATATCTAGGTGTTATTAAACATGTCAAAGTCGAACATTATACCTTAACAATTATAATAAATATATACAGGTGAATAGTAAACAATATGTATACACCAATTATGTTGCACTATGAAGTACAACAGTCAAGTACAATCTATTTCATGGGCATTACCTCGCTGTGACACAGCTAGTCCGGTAGGTATCGGCTAAACTGGCCCCTACCTCACAACCAAGAACAAAAATACTAAAATAATCAGGTCAAGCCGTGAGCATCTCCCTCTGAGATAGCTCCATCATCAGACCTCTGTTTAGAGTTTCTAATGAAGGTCAACAGTATTGGCAATATACTGTCCATATCTAAACGATGTTACATTGACATGCTATTTATCAAGCACACATGTTAATGGTTACAATACATATTTACATATCACCAACAATTTAGAGTAATGTCCCCTTGTTATTATACAAAAAATTTAGGAACAATAATTTATCGTCGTTTACAAGACATAAATTATCACTGCAAATTTATTTCTTAGTGTCATAATTTGATCCTTATTGACAAATGTGCACAAAAAGTCACGCTTGTAAAGAAGCAATCAAGTTACGATGCTGAGATTACATCTTATAAAAATCGACATATACAATTCCGTATATGGAAATATTTTAAATCACATTTTAATACAATTGTCATACATTTATAGACTTTTTAGCGTAGTCTGCTAACTTTTAATATTAATATGCAAAAAATCGGAAGTATACAGCTGTACTATTACATGTGTTGTGGTGTCATTCATACAACGTTGGTCCGTTCTGGATGGATCTTATATAAACGGAGTAGTAGTTGTTACTATCAGCTGTTGGATCGTCTCTTCCGCCTTCTGCTCGGATTGTACTGTCGCAGTCATCTTTCGTACCTTGTTAAAACGTCTTGGACACCTCGGTCTGGATACCTTCAGGATTACCTCACGTTGTAGTGGCTTGGTAAATTTCTGGATCCTGTAGTGTTGTCCAGTGACACTTCTCTATAGTGTCTGGTTGTTACAATATTTATGTATTTACAATAATAATTACATTCTTTCTCATATCTCACAGTCATACAACACATTGGTTTACATAATACTGATTCCATTCTTTCACATATCTCACAATTATACACGCATTCATTCGCATGATAATAATAAGAATCGCAATATGTACATAAGTTATATACATTGGGAGATACAATCTTCCCCATCACAATGGTGTACACAGCGTTACTAACACATTGTCACAATTGGCTGTGGTACTGAGCACTATCTACGTTGCAGTTTTATACACCCTCTGCACTGTGCTCTGGTGTTGACTGGGTATTAGGTTCGTCGTATGGACATCTCGACAAGAGATCTGCAAGACAGTTTTGTGAACCCTTTATATGGTTAATCTCATAGCTATAGTCCTGCAGAAGAAGGGACCATCTTGCCACCTTGCTGTTACTTGGCGTTCCTCTGGTAACAATTGTCAGCGGACTATTATCTGTTTCAATAATGAAATGTTTACCTAACAAAAATCTAGAAAGTTTACGTACCGAAAATACCATGGCAAGAGCCTCGAGTTCCGGTGTACTGTAATTTCGTTCGCTGGTGTTAAGTTTTCGAGAGACGTAGTATACTGGGTACAAGATTTGGTCGTGTTCTTGGAGAAGCACACCTCCAATGGCTACGGAGCTCGCATCACATCTTAATCTAAAAGTAATATTCAAATTTGGCAATTTCAGAATAGGTGATTTAGAAAAATATGAAAGAATCTTCGTAAATGCTGGCCTTAAACATTCACTGTTTACAACCACATTGGGGTGTTTATTTGTTAGTAGATCAGTGAAACATTTGGTCAATTCAGCAAAATGAGGAATAAACTGTCTATAATAGTTTAAAAGACCTAAAACACTTCGCAACTGTTTCTTAGTTGTCGGAAGCGACAATTTCAAAATTCTGGACATGATGTTATCGTCAGGTGATATAAAGCCATTTGAGATCTTATAGCCCAAAAATGAAATTTCCTGAAAGGCTATATCAACTTTGGAAGGTTTTACAGTCAGTCCATGATGTCTAATCCTGTCAAATGTCTGCTGTAGTGCTGTTATGTGTTCTGTCATGTCCTTTGTGTGTATGCAAATGTCGTCCATGTACCAAATGATGTTATCAATGTCTGTCAAAAGAATTCTTGTCATTCTGACGAAAGTAGCTGGTGCATTGACTAATCCGAAAGGTAGTTTACACCATTCGTATAAACCCCACGGTGTTGCAAATGAAGTCAGATGTATACTATCAGGATGTACAGCTATCTGCCAGTAGCCTTTTGTCATGTCAAGTTTAGTAAAATAACGTGAGTCAGATAGTTCAGTCAAGATGTCTTCACAGTTGCTCATTGGTTCTAAATCCAACTGTGTAATGCTGTTGAGTTTACGATAGTCCACACAAAGTCTAATAGTGTTGTCCTTTTTGCGTACTAAAACTATTGGTGAACAGAAATGAGATTGTGAACGTCGAATGATATGATTTGCTTCTAAATCAATGATTTCTTGATGAAGTTTTTCTTTATAGTGTATAGGGATGGAATATGGTCTACACTTAATAGGAACGTCAGATGTCAAGATGATTTGGTGTTGCACTAAATCTGTCTGTCCTGGGCTGTCAGAAAATATCGTCCTGTATTCTTGTATCAGTTGTCTGCAACTGTCAGTTTGTGTCTGAGTCAGTTTAGGATTTACCTTAATGTCCTGTAAGTTGGTCGTCGTGTCAAGAACTGGTGTCGGTATCTCGTCAGTGTCGTTGTCGTCCATCTGGTCCACTATGGAGGTGCTTGCTGCAGTCTCTACTTGTTCGTCTTGCCTGTGATGATATGGTTTGAGCATGTTAATATGGAAAATTTTATGTTTGTCCCTAACTGCAATCTCGTAATCTACCGTCGAAATTTGTCGTAGCACTTTGAACGGTCCTTGCCATGAGTCAGTTAGGAGATGTCTATCACTTGGCAAAAGAAGAAGAACGTCCTGTCCTGGCGTCAGTGTAATAGTTCTATTTCCTCTGTTAGCATATTGTCGGTAAATAGCTCCTGATTTTTGGAGAGCTTCTTTAGCTAAGATACATGATTTCATAATTCTATCACGCAATGATGTTACATGTTCATATGGTGAAATGGGTATAGACACAGTTGTACTTTCAGTCAACATAGATTCATACAGAGATAATGGGCCGCGTGGTTGTGCACCATATAACATTTCGAATGGTGAGAGCCCAGTGCTGGAATGGGGCACTTCCCTATATGCAAACAAAATTGCAGACAGATAAGTATCCCAATCTTCAGGATGTTCTTGGGTTACCTTAGAGAGCATATGTTTCATATCGCCATTAATCTTTTCCACTATACCGGTCGAATGTGGGTGGTATGGACTGTTGAAGCATTGTTTAACACCCAACATTTTGGTAAAGGCTTGTGTAGCCGAGGAAATAAACTGGCTACCCCGATCTGAAAGGATGGTATCAGGGAATCCTACCCTCGCAAAAATATGAAAGAACACTTCCATGATGTCTTTGGAAGTTATGTTCTTCATTGGAATCGCTTCTGGCCAACGAGTACATAAATCAATGAGTGTTACAGTGTACCTATTACCTTTAGATGTTACATGGTTCAGAGGACCAACTATATCGACCGAGATCTTTTCAAACGGTCTACTAGCCAAATCAGTAACTTGCAATTCAGCTTGTGGGTGTTTACCCTTTTTGACAAGCTTTTGACAGATGTCACACGATCTGCAATACTGTTTGGTATCGTTGCAAAACTTTGGCCAATAAAATTGAGTAAGTAACCTTGCTCTAGTTTTAGCATACGCCATGTGTCCTGCAAAGGGTATGTCATGAGCTATATCCAATGCTTACTTGCGGTTTTATAACGGTAGCACTGTTTGTTCTATAGTGCTGGAACCTTTGGTGTAGTACCGTGTTAGAATTCCGTTCTTCAGAGCAAAGTACCATTGAGCATTCTTTGCTACTCTTGGCTTTTGGCCTACAAGTTTAAAATACTTTTGCAGAGATCGATCGGCTTTTTGAGATGTTATAAATGTCTCCGTAGTTGTCTCAGGAGATGTTACAACTGGACTTACTCGTTGTAAAGCCTCTGTCTGACCGATTCGATCTTGCATCTGTGCAGTAGATCTAGTTACTGCATTTACTACATTATAACGATCATTCTCATCACACATTGATGTTACATTCACACAATTACATGTATGTTCTGGCTTAGCCAGGTTGGTATTTGTACATTCATTTAAAGGTGGTAATACATCATGAATGGTGATTGGTGATGAAGGTGAAATGGTAGTATCAATATTACAACTGACAGTTGATGTACTGCTGTCATGTGGTATGTCATTCACTTCAGGAAGGTTTCCAATGATAATATCTCAGCAAGGATTGGTTAATGCCGCGCATTTAACCTTTCCTGTAAGGAATGGTGTAGTTATATATGCCCATGCAAGTGGATATTTCTCTATGTTTCCTGAGAATGTCCTGCATGTGACATATTTACCACTATATTGTGATGGTAAAATATAATCTCTCTTTACACCAATGAGAGTACTCCCGCTATCACGTAAAACTGTGGCAGCTCTACCATTAACATACCCCTGGTGGATGTTTAGTTTACCTTGGAGTTTACTACAGAATTGGCCTCCTCACTGGTAACAGGTATAGAATGGCCGCATGTTAACACGCCATCCTCATGAAATTGATCACAAATGGTACATTTTTCCTGATGGAACACCTCAATGGAATGTGCTGAGTTTACTGGGTGATCTTGTACACTTTCATCTTCTGACGAAGAACTGTCAAACATGGCTGCATTAGCCTTTTTGGTCATTGACTTGCCTTTACAATCTTTACGCCAGTGACCATAAGCTTTACAAAGATAACATTTGGTAACTTTTCTGTAGTTCTTCCTTTCTTTATCTTGCTTAGAAATGTAATTATGCAAGTACGTAGTGTACCCAGGGTGTTGGTCGCACATATCATTCTCATTGTGTTTATAATCGCAATATTTGCACTGATACAATTTCTCTGCAGCTTGTTTATAAGGTCTTTATTTGGTATTTGACCCTGCCTGATATTTGCCATATGTAGCTGCTGCTACAAAGTCTGTGCTGGTCAGACTACTAGAGAAACAATGCTTATTGGCTGCAAAATAACCAGAGCCACGACTTTCAATCTGTTGAACACTTTCACACTGACATTCCAACAAAAATTTAGAAAAGGGGGGTGGGAGAGATGCGATAATCTTATCTCTCAACATAAGATCAACTAATTTGTCATAAATTCCATTTACTTTGGCTGCTGACAGCCATTTAGAAAAGATATTCTGAATTTCTGAGATGTAATCAGAGAACGTGTGTGTTGGCTTAGGAGACAACGTCCTAAACTGTTCTCTATAGCCTGATTCATCCAGTAGAAAATGTGACATAATTTTAGATTTAATGTACAGATAATCTTCTTTCAGGTCATTTGGGATCGACTCTATGACTTTAAGAGGTTCCCCAGAAAGACTTCTTACATATACTATCCCCTATTCAGGTTTTGGAATTTTGTAATGATCCATAACAAATTCAAAATTTTGGGTGAATGCTGCTATGCAATCACCTGTGTTGTAACTTCTGATCAGACCTTGGTACTTCTTATGAGGTTGATCTTTGTCTGTTTCTCTATTAACTTTATCTTTAGAAGATTCAGCTTTCAGCTGTTCAATTTTCAGTTGTGTTTCTTGCTCTTCTTTCTTACTTTGGGCTAAGATCTCAGCTTGCCTCACTGCAGCTTCTGATTGTTTTAGAGCAGCTTCTGATTGTGCTTGTTGAAGCTTTAAAGCAGCTTCTGATTGTGCTTGTTGAAGCTTTAAAGCAGCTTCTGATTCTGCCTCTTTACTTTTCAGCGCAGCTTCTGATTGCTTTAGAGCAGCTTCTGCTTGTGCCTGTTGAAGTTTTAATGCCCTTTCGGCCGCTCTCTCATCCCTCTCACTAATTTGTTCTTGTTTCAAAAGATATTCTGCATATTTACTCTCACTCCATGTTCTCAATCCCTCACCAGACATATTCATTTTTAAACCCATTTCAATGAAATCGTTTAAAGAAGACATGATGAACAATAGGTATGATGGAATGACTATAAACAAAATTACTTATGTTGTTAGTAAGTTACAAATATTTCTAGCACAGTTAATGTCTAAAGCCAGACTAACGAAAGTATAAAGAGAGATGACAAAAAAATTTTATACTCAAGTAATCCTTGGGTAATGTGCTGTTCAGTGGTGCTCGAAATCACACTGGAACGTCTTTCGGGTTGACGCACAAAAATTTTTTTGAAGTTCACCAGACTCAGGTAAAGTTGACACAAAAACCCTGTACTTTTTAAACTAAACAAAATTAGAACGTTTGTAAATGTATGGTGTGTGTAATGTCACTGAAGTCTGTAAAGGTTTGTATGCTGTCAAGTATTATTGTTAGTCGTTACCACAATCAACAACTTTCACGCTCACACTAACCCTACTCAATGACATTCAAGGGCACGGCCGCCATTTTGGATTTTAGGTACAAAATGTGTTGCATTTAGTGATAAGTCTGAAGACGCCTCGGTTGGCTTCAAATACTATCTTCACACTTATAATTTAATTAAATCAACTCTATTTAATCGTTACTTTACCTTACTTTATGACTTGCGCACTTCTATCGGCATGTTCACATTCGCTTCAAACTCGGACAAAAAATTTACAAGTTCGCATTTGGTTCAAAACCCGGACGAAAGCCACCACGTTCGCACTTGTCAGAGTCTTGCGTAGAGCAAGATAAGTAGCTCGTTTTCTGGCAAGTGTGAAGCAATATCAAACTATCAAATCACACGAAGTGAATATCCGAAAGTATTATTCACAAGCTTTATTTACGCGCTGCATTTATTATCGCACAAACATCGCGCAATGACAATCCATAGCAATCATTACGGCATGAACAATATCACTACAATACATAATAATACATGCAAGCAATAAACATCTCACTTACAAGTCAAACTATTCAAGCGTTCGAACCAGTCTCCCACTGTCGTACAGGCTAGCTCTCAATGCAGATTCAAACACTCCTCGCATACCCATGCGACCTGTCCATTCAAACACCTAAACCCGTCTGCCAGTTCTGGCGTTCTACACGCTACACGCCAGTCGGCGCTCACGTCAGCTAGTGTGACCCCTGCAAGGTTCACGGGGTGTACTGCTGACCAGCGGTCGTTTAAGCTTCGCTCAATTGCTTTGCTTGGCTGCTTATCCGGGCGTCGTCGAAGACGCCGCGTTCTCTCTGCAGTGTTTAACATCACTCAGGGTTGCGTGTTGTTATGTTGTCTGGCGTTGGTACAGACAACGCGTCGCAACCTCGGATGTGAGACCTTGACAGTTCTCTCCCCGACATACGTCGAAGGAATACCTCAGAAGTGTTCTCTCCCCGACATACCTCGAAGGAATACCTCAACAGTGTTCTCTCCCCGACATACGTCGAAGGAATATCTCAACAGTGTTCTCTCCCCGACATATGACAACGCCTGTGGTGAGGCCGTCAGGGCGTACAAAGATTTAGCTGAAGCCGTACGGTTTCTGCTTGGCGAAGAGCGGCGTATTATTCTGACTCGGGTTTATCGCTGCCCCCTGCATAGGAACGTTCTGCCACTCTCAAAGTCTGCGTATATGATGTATGGTGCCCTCATTTGCTTGTGGTGGGACTTGAAGCTCATTATGTTTTTCCCCTCTTCTGGCATGAGAGGCACCTGGCACACAGCATTGTTGCCTTGGCAGAGTGGCTCATGCTGATTCAAGAGCTTCTGGGTGGAGTATACGTGGAGGCAGCCCAGACTTGGACACTTCTTGTCTTTGTGTTTGCTGTTTTTCTATAGCAGGCCTGGCAAGTTCTTAATTCAGACATAGTGCCTCCTCTCACCCTTGATCAGGAGCAGGTGGCAGATCTGGCGTGGGCGATGCTTCTGGTCGGATTTGCAGAGTACTATGGGCCCGCCGTCTCAAACGAGGACGTTGACTGTGGTATTGAGGTTTTGGCGCTCAAATTTGTTGATCCTGGTCATTTGCACCGTAAACTCGATACCTTCGTAGTTTAGCTCAGCCAGGTGGCCCTATAGTTGAAGCGTCTATCTACATGGTCAGTCGCTGGGTAGAGAGTCGAGAGAATGGATCACTCGAAACAGCGCTTGTCGCGGTTCCTCACATTCACAACAGTGTTTTTATTTTCGCGATTCACTCAGGTGTCTCAAAGAAGCTGCTGCCGCGGAATGGTTGGTATGGTGAGATGAGGTCTAGCTAAAAAAGCACGTGTTAAAGTTTCAATCGGACCCACTCTGCTGGAATGTCTCTAGGCCGTCGAGTATCTTGGCTCCGTCCTAAGCAGCCTCTCGTCAATGTCGCCCACATGTAATAGTCATTGGCACCTTGCCGTCTTGACAGACGATAGTTTGTGCTTTAAAAAGGTATAACTTTTACCCATGGCGGTAGCGAATATGACTGTTAATGCCAATTCGCGCTGTAAATGTTCGTTCACAGTGGGTGCATGCGAACACGTGGTCATTTCCACCATCATGCACCATCTTACGTCTCACACGCTCCATGTGTGACTTATCTGCAATAATTTTATCCTTTGTCTTCATTTCATTTCTGATGTTTGCCCTCCATGCAACACGTTCAGCGGCGACTTGCTCCCAATGTGCATTATCATGCCTGTATCAGTCATGTCCCGCTTACACACATCTTTGTATCGTAGTAGAGGCCGACCCTGAGATCTCCTACCCGTCTGTAATTCACCAAAAAAGATGTCCTTTGGTATTCTACCATCATCCATCCTCCTAAGTTGTCCTATCCATCTAAGTCTACGAAGACTGAGCATGGAATAAACCGTCAAACAACCTGATCTTTCCAATGCTTCAGTATTTATGATTTTGTCTTGCCACTTAATACCAAGTATTCTTCGCAGACACCGCATATGAAAGATGTTTAAACGTTTCTCTTGGCGTGAGTAAGTTGTCCAGGTTTCACTGCCATAAAGAAGAGTACTAAGGATACAGGCTTGATAGACAAGAACTTTTGTTTTGTCAGTAAGCTTCCTGTTCTCCCAGACTCTTTTTCTTAACCTGTTCATTGTTGTTGCTGCCTTACCAATCCGTATATTGGTTTCCTGATCTAGGGATAATTTGCTACATGTAATACGATGACATTCTTACTACCGTGGTAGGAGTCGGACGTTATGAGCTCGCCGTCTTTGTTTCTGTGCCAACACAGGGCATGTAGACAGATATAATATTTTACACTGACGTGCCTCTTAAACTCTTTCTGTATCAGCGCCTTTGTGGGTCGGAACAGTCAGGCATTACCAGGCCGGACCTCCGTGGATGTCTCCTGATGCTCCTACTTCCCACTGGCAGCACAACAGAAAGCCACTCATCGTTGGTGGATGTCTCCTGATGCGCCTACTTCCCACTGGCAGCACAACAGAAAGCCACTCATCGTTGGTGGATGTCTCCTGATGCTCCTACTTCCCGCTGACAGCACAACAGAAAGCCACTCATCGTTGGTGGATGTCTCCTGATGCTCCTACTTCCCGCTGACAGCACAACAGAAAGCCACTCATCGTTGGTGGATGTCACCAGTTCGGCGAACATTTTTATACACCGACTTTGACGTCGTATGTTTCGCCTGCGCAGTGATACTTCCCGAAGACGTTATAAATAGTATTGCTGTCAGCCTTGATGTCAGCGACGGGACATTGCGTGGTGTTGTCGAATATTTAAAGCTGTCCTTTGACGATTGTTGCTGTACAAATAACGCGTCATCATGCATGTAAGAAGAGTGGAAACAGCAACACGGGAGAATTGCAATCAGTGCAGTGTGTGGACGTCAGAGGTCACCCGATGAACGCCGTGAAGACAGACGCAAGTCGACATCAGGATGCTACAGACAGCATGTGCGGACGTGTGTGCTACACGTAGCTAATCGACACAGACAGGTCCCTCCAAGTGTGTCAGCTACCGTTGTGGGACTTGCAAGATGAAAGTCGCAGCCTGGGATATGTCTTTGTAATATGGTTACATCTGGTCTGGCGTGTCTGGCAATATGCTTCCATGTATCTGTTTCGTGAACGTGAATACAACAGAAGATAGAGTGTCCTTGAACTGTATGTCGTGAACGAAAATATCCCAGCTACATTTGTGAATCTCATTTCTGAATTACATGTCTGAACCACAAAACTGAGCCACATGTCTGAATTACGTATCTGAACCACATCTGCGAAACACATATTTGAACCACATCTGCGAAACACATATCTGAACCACATATGTGAACCACATATCTGAACCATATGTCTGAGCTAAAACACATATCTGAAGCACATATGTGAACCAAGTATCTGAATTACAACCTGAGCTTGGTATCTTGTCCACACGTCTTACATATGTAAGTCACATTTGTAAACCACGTGTCTGACACATGTTATCAACATGTTTAAGCCAACCTTCTCAGCTACATATTTCAATAATGTGTGTGTGTGTGGGTGGGGGGGGGGGTGGGGGGGGGGAGAAGAGTTACGATACATTGTGCATCCCATTCTTCTGCCCTGTACCCTCCCTCCGCCCCCGGGGGGGGGGGGCATAGGTCCTCAAGCGACACCCGTTACGCTGTCCTATCTGTCGCTATCTCGTGCAGCACCCTTCTTGTCCTCTCAATATTATACATCTCATCTGTAATTCTCTGCTTCATGTTTTGTTAGGTCCTCCGCTAGTTCGTTTACCATGTGGGTTCGAGCGTGTTTAGTTATACCGTCCTTATGTTTCTCAGTGTGTGTCCTATCTTGTGGGTTCCAGGCAAGAGAGTGTCCAATTATATTGTCCTCAGGTTTTCTCAGTGTGTGTCCTATCTTGTGGGTTCCAGACAAGAGAGTGTCTAGTTATATCCTCGCAATGGTTCTCAGTGTGTGTCCTATCTTGTGGGTTCCAGACAAGAGAATGTCTAGTTATATCCTCGCAATGGTTCTCACTGTGTGCCTTATCTTGTGGGTTCCAGACAAGAGAATGTCTAGTTATATCCTCGCAATGGTTCTCACTGTGTGCCTTATCTTGTGGGTTCCAGACAAGAGAATGTCTAGTTATATCCTCGCAATGGTTCTCAGTGTGTGTCCTATCTAGAGCCTTTTTACGAGAGGGCTTAAAATGAAAACTTTTAATGTTTTTTTTGTTTTTGTTTAAGTAAAATATTCTGAGAAAGTAAAGAGCAAATGCATAAATGTTCAATGTAGTCAGCACTTTACTCCATGCCAGTCCTCCAGCACCGTTACATTGCTTGGGTTCCTGTAGAAACATTCTCTTGGTTCACTACTCGGTGTGCCTTACCCGGTCATGAACATTCTGGCTCACTACTCGGTGTGCCTTACCCGGTCATGAACATTCTGGCTCACTACTCGGTGTGCCTTACCCGGTCATGAACATTCTGGCTCACTACTCGGTGTGCCTTACCCGGTCATGAACATTCTGGCTCACTACTCGGTGTGCCTTACCCGGTCATGAACATTCTGGCTCACTACTCGGTGTGCCTTACCCGGTCATGAACATTCTGGCTCACTACTCGGTGTGCCTTACCCGGTCATGAACATTCTGGCTCACTACTCGGTGTGGCCTTACCCGGTCATGAACATTCTGGCTCACTACTCGGTGTGCCTTACCCGGTCATGAACATTCTGGCTCACTACGCGTGTGCCTTACCCGGTCATGAACATTCTGGTTCACTACTCGGTGTGCCTTACCCGGTCATGAACATTCTGGCTCACTACTCGGTGTGCCTTACCCGGTCATGAACATTCTTGGCTCACTACTCGGTGTGCCTCACCCGGTCATGAACATTCTGGTTCACTACTCGGTGTGGCCCTCACCCGTCATGAAACATTCTGGTTCACTACTCGGTGTGCCTTACCCGGTCATGAACATTCTGGCTCACTATACTCGGTGTGCCTTACCCGGTCATGAACATTCTGGCTCACTACTCGGTGTGCCTTACCCGGTCATGAACATTCTGGCTCACTACTCGGTGTGCCTTACCCGGTCATGAACATTCTGGCTCACTACTCGGTGTGCCTTACCCGGTCATGAACATTCCTGGCTCACTACTCGGTGTGCCTTACCCGGTCATGACATTCTGGCTCACTACTCGGTGTGCCTTACCCGGTCATGAACATTCTGGCTCACTACTCGGTGTGCCTTACCCGTCATGAACATTCTGGCTCACTACTCGGTGTGCCTTACCCGTCATGAACATTCTGGCTCACTACTCGGTGTGCCTTACCCGGTCATGATCATTCTGGCTCAACTACTCGTGTGCCCTTACACTACTCGGTGTGCCTTACCCGGTCATGAACATTCTGGCTCACTACTCGGTGTGCCTTACCCGGTCATGAACATTCTGGCTCACTACTCGGTGTGCCTTACCCGGTCATGAACATTCTGGCTCACTACTCGGTGTGCCTTACCCGGTCATGAACATTCTGGCTCACTACTCGGTGTGCCTTACCCGGTCATGAACATTCTGGCTCACTACTCGGTGTGCCTTACCCGGTCATGAACATTCTGGTTCACTACTCGGTGTGCCTTACCCGGTCATGAACATTCTGGTTCACTACTCGGTGTGCCTTACCCGGTCATGAACATTCTGGTTCACTACTCGGTGTGCCTTACCCGGTCATGAACATTCTGGTTCACTACTCGGTGTGCCTTACCCGGTCATGAACATTCTGGTTCACTACTCGGTGTGCCTTACCCGGTCATGAACATTCTGGTTCACTACTCGGTGTGCCTTACCCGGTCATGAACATTCTGGTTCACTACTCGGTGTGCCTTACCCGGTCATGAACATTCTGGTTCACTACTCGGTGTGCCTTACCCGGTCATGAACATTCTGGTTCACTACTCGGTGTGCCTTACCCGGTCATGAACATTCTGGTTCACTACTCGGTGTGCCGTACCCGGTCATGAACATTCTGGTTCACTACTCGGTGTGCCTTACCCGGTCATGAACATTCTGGCTCACTACTCGGTGTGCCTTACCCGGTCATGAACATTCTGGCTCACTACTCGTTGTGCCTTACCCGGTCATGAACATTCTGGCTCACTACTCGTTGTGCCTTACCCGGTCATGAACATTCTGGCTCACTACTCGGTGTGCCTTACCCGGTCATGAACATTCTGGCTCACTACTCGGTGTGCCTTACCCGGTCATGAACATTCTGGCTCACTACTCGGTGTGCCTTACCCGGTCATGAACATTCTGGCTCACTACTCGGTGTGCCTTACCCGGTCATGAACATTCTGGCTCACTACTCGGTGTGCCTTACCCGGTCATGAACATTCTGGCTCACTACTCGGTGTGCCTTACCCGGTCATGAACATTCTGGTTCACTACTCGGTGTGCCTTACCCGGTCATGAACATTCTGGCTCACTACTCGGTGTGCCTTACCCGGTCATGAACATTCTGGCTCACTACTCGGTGTGCCTTACCCGGTCATGAACATTCTGGCTCACTACTCGGTGTGCCTTACCCGTCATGAACATTTGGTCACAAAAGTCAAGCCGTTTTGAAACTTCCTACTTCACTCATACACTTGCTGGGCTGACAGGCATGTATCACCAGACTGGACCTTCATTCGCCGATGAGTTTCTACAGTTCTGAAACCTTGACTGGTCAAAACACGGATAATAGAACGCTGCTCCTCTTTGGTGCATGTCAAAAGTGGGGCGCCATCTTTAAACTGTCCTTATGACGTAACCTTGTTCGTCTGCACCGTTATGTCTTATGCTTAAAACTCTTGACATACATAATAACAATATTTACTGGTTGCAAGGCAGTGGAATGGTTATTTTAATTTTAATCACACTTTTAATGTTTTCATATGTGTATAATCCACAACTCCAATATAAGACGGTGAGTACAGTTCAGTACTTTGCTCTACTACTGTGTGCATATGATTATCTGGTCAGTGGAGGATGTTTCTGGTCGGAAGCCTGTCTGTTCATCCTTTAATTGTTTGCCCATGGCTTCTCTTAATCTCACGGAGTCTCTGTGGCGAAGTGGTCAAGCCGTTTGATTCGGGCTACGAAGGATGTGGGCTCGATTCCGGGCCGCGTCCTTCGGATCACGAGTAAAATTTTTCAGACTCCTGAGGGTCGTAGCTACAGCTACGGAGTTCGTGCTTTGTGCAACGCTTTCGGCGCTGCGGAAAGAGACCGAGCCAAATGGGATAAAAACCCGGTGCAATGAAGTCGACCCTGTCGACTTTTAAGGGAAATTTTAAAAATCTCTTAATCTCAGCAGAATAATCCTTAATATTTTCCCACACACTAAGAGTAGCATTATTCCTCTATAATTTTCACACTCCTGCAGGTCGCCTTTCTTATGCAACTTTACCAGAAATAATTTGTGCAGCAGTCCAGATGAAGTTTCCATATTAGATTTAATATATTTTTCTGGGATACCAGCTGAACCAGTAGCTTTGCCATCTTTCAGTAAGTTGTTAACGTTTCTAATTTCTTTTCAAATGAGTTTTCCATTTCCGCCGTCTGGATGTCAGGTGGGTCACTTGGAACTGATCTATTGAGAAAGCCCTTAAAATATTCAACCCAACTTTTTGTGTGATCTTCAATGTTGGTGAGACCTTTTCCTTTACTATTTTCGGTAAGTTTACTTGGTTGATTATATTTTCCTACCAGTGTCCTTGTGATGCTATAAAGCACTCTAATGTTTCCCTTTGCTGCTGAATGTTCTGCCTATCTTGCTCGGACATCTAACTTGTGCCCTTTATCCACCTTTATGTGCTTATAAGACAAGCCAACAAGATACATCGGGAGAACCACATGGAGACATAAAGACTGCTGATAATCGGAAATGGATGAAACAACGGTCGAGACGTGCTGACAACCAACATGTACAGACAGCACGACCTGACTGTACACATATTATACTAGGCGATTCCTTAATGAAAGGTTTATACAGCGACAGGATGGCCACATCAGACAAAGACATTGTTTCAATAATCCCACTGCCTGGGGCTGGTGTAGACCGGCTAACAGACAAGATTAGCAGGTTGGCTGTAAATCATAGCGTCAGAAGGGCAAGCGTACATATTGGCATCACCGACACCATGAACAACCAACAAATCACAGGGTCTCAACTGCTGGCACTCTTGAACGGATTACGTCACACTTTTCCTAACTCATCCATTTTCTTCTCCTCCATCATATCACCGAGTTATGGACACCAGCGCCGTCTAGCTGACATAAATAACAACATGTTGCAGAAGTTCTGTTCTCAAAACAAGATACATTTCATCTAACAATACAGCATCATTCACTTCACAGGCTGGTGCACCAAAAAAGAGTCTTTACAAGGATCAAATACATTTATCTACATTGGGCACCAGTTTTCTCGCCAAGAATTTAAAATATCCAGAACGGACATACCATACATCCAATACGGGATCGCGCCGGACACTTTTAGCTACTCCTGAAACTCAAGCCAGACGACATACTCCCGTCACATCAAGTACCAATAGGACAGAAGTGTGCAGACCACTCATAACCACTGCACCTGAAATCCAAGCCATACGGGACACTACCACAACACCAAGTCCGTTAAATACGTCGTCTTTCACACAGGAGGGTAATAATTACGAAGATATGATTCCTATTCTCCCCAGAAAGGATCCGACTCTCAGCAACAACGACGTGCCAGCACAACCTCCTGTTAGCCACCAACCAGAGGCTCTAGTTGGTAGTCATTGCATACCCATGAGACATCATCAGTACCCATTTAATTGTAATCCAGAATGGTTGCACCTCACACGGTATAGCCCAGCTACACTTCGTCAAGCACTTATAATGTCGCTATACCAACAACCAATACAACCTGGTATTTACTAGCAACTTAGGACAAAGCTACACCGGATCTCGGTACAAGAAAGAGCCTCTCCTTAAACGTTTATCTGCATATTTGGTTATAACTTGATCTAGTAACGTATTAGGTTATAAGTTATTACAAACATTGACTGGTTTTGACTTTATATTAATTGATAGTACTTAGCTGTATAGCTTTTATAATAATTCTAATTGTGTTTTCACGGTGAGTGAGGGGGTCTTCACTGCTCTTCCTTACGGATCTGTGTACGTATTTTTATATATTTACAGAGATATTACTGTTTCTCTGTACTTTAGAGTGTGTTTTTGTAATAAGGGACGTAAGTTGTATTCACTTTGTGTGTGTGTGTTTTGCTTTTAAACTTGTGATTACGCATTGTTGAAATGTCTAATAAGTACGAACACTGGCTCAGGAATAATGGGCTCAGAATCGGGCATGTAAACATATGCCATCTATTAGGGAAGCTGCCCGAACTATCACTTATACTTAATCAAAATTTTCACATGTTTGGCGTTAGCGAAAGTCGATTAAATGGCAACATCTCAGATGATGACATCGCTATCAGAGGTTTTAAAACCATTAGAAGAGATCCCTATCAGAAACAAGAGACGGGTATTGCAGTTTATATTTCCAACTCGCTTAACGCCCACCGCAGGCTAGACTTTGAAACCTGTGAGATTGAGTGTGTATGGATAGAGGTTAAACTTCAAAATTGCATACCGCTAGTAGTTGGCTATCTTTATCGAAACCCCAGTGCAGGAAATATCTGGTATGAAAATTTCACCACAATGATGGATGTAGTCTTTAGTAATGCTAGGGAAATAATATTGCTAGGTGACTTCAACATAGACGCTAACAAATCAAACAAAACATGGGAAAACATAATAGAGTCATATAATTTCCAACAGTTAGTCAAACAAGCCACTAGAATCACTAAATCATCTGCAACACTTATAGATCATATTTATACTACGTGTGCTGATAACATCACAGAATGTAGTGCACCTATCAATGCAATGAGCGATCACTATCCAGTATGTTGCACGTGGTCGAAAAGGGGCACCAAAACTCCCAAACACAAACATATAAGCATAAAATATAGAAATTAAAAAAATTTCAATCGAGACGTCTTCTTACAAGATTTGGTCAACTCATCTCTAGATTATGTTTACCAGCTTCCTGACCCAGACGATGCTCTGGACCACTGGCTAAAGACCTTTCTAAGTATATTTGATAAACATGTTCCATTTAAGGAAGTTCGTGTTAAACATCACACAAAGCCCCCGTGGATCACAAAGGAGGTAGTTGAACTTATGAGAGATCGCGACAGGGCTCACAAAAATAGAGATCTAACTATGTACCGTAGTCTGAGAAACAAAGTTCAATATGTTATTCGGAAGGAAAAGAAAAACTATTTTAAGAACATAGTAATAGATAAAACCAACACTAAAGATATATGGAAAGCAATTAATACCTTGACAAACAAACACAAATCATCACAATCATTACCATCAAATCAGGTTACATGTGATCAATTCAGTAGATACTTTCAGTCCGACATAAACCAACTGAAGGCTGCAATACCAGATGCGCCTCATGACATATCTTTATTATCATCATTCTGTGAGAACAAATGCTATGGACACATTTCCTCCAACATACCGCTAATGACGACAACTGAAGTATTTACTCATCTCCGTAATCTAAAAAACAATAACTCATCAGGACTAGATGGAATTAGTAGTCGGATCCTTCGCCATGCTGCACCGGCGATCTGCGAGTCACTAACTTTTATATATAATCAATGTCTAACCAGAGGTCACTTCCCATCAGCCTTTAAAATCGCTAAAGTGTATCCTCATTTAAAAGCTGGTCCTCTAGACGATCGTCTCATGAGTAATTATAGACCAATTTCCATATTATCCTCATTATCCAAACCGCTAGAAAAGCACATCCACAAAACAACACTAGATCACTTAGTTCGCCATAAACTGATAGTTGACAGTCAGTCAGGATTTCGGCCAAAATATTCTTGCCATACGGCACTAACAAACATGATAGAAAACTGGCATCAAAATATTAACAACAATACTCTATGTGGAGCGGTGTTTATAGACTTTAGGAAAGCATTCGATATGATAGATCATACTATTCTAATTAAAAAACTAGAAACAATGAAAGTAAGTTTTAATATAGTGACATTAATAAAATCATTCTTATTAGACAGAAAGCAAGTAGTATCACACAATAAAGTTTTATCTCAAGCCATTACCATTAATATTGGAGTACCTCAGGGGTCTATTCTTGGCCCTCTATTATTTGCCATTTATATAAATGATCTTCCATTAAATCTGTCGTCGTCCTGCGATCTATTTGCTGATGACTGCACAGTATATACAAACGCTGTTGATCGTAATGTGCTAGAATTATCCTTGCAACAGGAAATAAATAGTGTAGTTAACTGGAGTCATGCAAACCGCATGCAAATTAACATTACTAAAACAAAGTCTATGTTAATAGGAACCAGGCAAAGACTTCACACTCTAAACTCGCAGAGAACTCTTCAGCTGCACATTGGCAGCACGCCTGTAGAAAGTGTCACCGAGCACAAGACACTGGGTGTTATCATAGATCAAAATCTAACTTTTAACTCACATGTTCATGCTCTAGTTAAACAAATAGCCAAAAAAGTATACCAACTTGCCAAAATTAAAAATTTCCTTGACGAAAACACAAGAAAGATATTCTATACTTCTCATATACAAACACATATTGATTACTGCTCCACAGTCTGGGATGGATGCTCCAAATCAATAACAAAACGCCTATATTCACTCCAGAAAAGGGCAGTGCGTTTAATTAATGGTGAAAAGCTTACCGACAATTCTAACCTATATAAACGTCTCCGGTTACTGCCACTCCACAAGCGCCTGCTTTTTAATAAAACCAAACTAATTCACAAAATCCTATTTCAAAATGCTCCAAGCTACCTTTGGCCATTGTTTAAATATAACGCTAGACATAGCGAACGACTAAATATACTTCATGTCCCTAAACCTAGGATAGACTTATATAAAACAAGCTTAGCATACTCTGCCGCTCAGTTGTGGAACAATCTTCCACAAGAAATCAAAGACACCACGAATCATGATACATACATTCGCAAGCTGTTTGAACACTACCTTAGTACAGACTACATGCCCCCATAACAAACAACACAAAAAAGACAATAATGGTAACTTATCTCAAACGACAACTAGCCAAAAAACATTCCCTTATGTATGGCACGTTACACCCTCCTTAGGTATTTATAATGCCCATGTTAAACACTGCTTCAGTGAGTCATTTGTTATTGATTATTTTTATTGCGTTTTAATGTTCTTTTGTTGTCAAAAGTTGCTTCATAAGTGATGTTGAATGAAAGAATGTATGAGAGGAAATAGAGAAGAAGGGCAGAATGTCAGACGGGCCTGCGTGCCCAATTCTTAACCCTTTGAAAATAAAGACTTATTATTATTATTATTATTATTATTATTATTATTATTATTATTAACTTGTTTGTTAGCTTATATATATTTTCCTGGGCTCTCATTTTAGCAGCTCTGGGTTTGATGTTAACTAAGCCTGCCTTTGTATTTCTTCTTCCTTCTATTTTCCTGTTGGTTTCTGGAGTTGTCCGTGCTTTATATTCACGCTCCCTTCTTCCAGGGACTTCTAGACACGAGTGGCTCCGATCGCTTGTAAGCTGTTGCCCACTCTTCTCCCTGCTCTCCTCCTCTCTAAGTGTTGCCAGACCTGCTACAGTTTAGAGACTGTGGTCACAAACTATTCCTTATTTTCTTAGAGATCCTCCATTATATTGAATTCCTTGTTTATAAGATGTTATATATGTCTTGAGTTATAACTTAGTTTCTGTGATATCCTCCATTATACGGAATTCCTTGTTTATAAGATGTTATATATGTCTTGAGTTATAACATAGTTTTTGAGAGATCCTCCATTATATTGAATTCCTTGTTTATAAGATGCTATATATGTCTATATATATATATGCTATATATGGCAAAATATGGCTGTCCACGAAAGTTTGTCCAAATAGTGCGGCTATTTCATGATGGCATGCAGGCAAGAGTACAGGAAAATGGCGAATTGTCTGAACCCTTTCCTGTCACCAATGGAGTGAAGCAAGGATGTGTCCTGGCACCAACGCTGTTCAGCCTCATGTTTTCAGCCATGCTGATGAATGCCTTCGAGAACGACGACATTGGAATAGACATCAACTACCGTATGGATGGAAAGTTATTCAATCTCAGAAGGCTGAAAGCTACAACCAAAATTAACAGCGACACCGTCAGAGAGCTCCTGTTTGCTGATGATTGAGCTCTGTACTCCAACTCAGAGGCGGACATGCAACATAATGTTTCAGCTTTCTCACATGCCTGTGCCAACTTTGGGCTCAATATCAACTTGGAGAAGACTGTAGTTATGTACCAGCCAGCTCCAGGGAATAATCACACATTGCCGAATATTAAAGTGAATGATCATAGGCTAAGTGTTGTGGACAAATTCACCTATCTCGGCAGCACTGTGTAACAAGCTGCCACAATTGATGACGAAGTGAATGCAAGAATCTCCAAGGCCAGTGCGGCCTTTGGCAGACTGTACAAGAATGTATGTGACAGAACTGGAATAAGCCTGCAAACAAAGTTAAAAGTCTACAAAGCAGTTGTATTATCCACACTGCTATATGCTTGTGAAACCTGGACTGTTTATCAGCGACACGCTAGGAAATTAAACCACTTCCACACAGTCTGCCTAAGGAAGCTACTGAAGATTAAATGGCAAGGCAAGATTCCAGACACTGAAGTCCTAGAAAGAGCATCCATGCCCAGTATCCACACTCTACTGATGAAGAATCAGATTCGCTGGGCTGGTCACTTGACTCGCATGCCAGATCACAGGCTCCCTAAACGAATTTTTTTACAGCGAACTGCATTGTGGCAAACGCTCCCAATGTGGCCAGAGGAAACGCTTTAAAGACACTCTGAAAATCTCACTGAATGCTTTTGGAATTCATCATGACACCTGGGAGGCTGCAGCCAGAGACCGAAATTCGTGGCGTGCATCATTACGCAAGGGTGCAGTCATATGTGAGGCAACCAGGACTGCAAGATCTGTAAAGAAAAGGCAGGACAGAAAAACCACTGCAGGAAATCCTCCTCCAGAAACGTCAAGCATTCCTTGCCCACATTGTCAAAGAACATGTCGAGCCAAAATAGGCCTTATCAGCCATCTTAGAACCCACAGCTCCATACCTTCAACCACACTGGATGAATTGAATGGTCATCATCATTCTTGATGGACAAACAACACAACACATATACGTCTTGAGTTATAACTTAGTTTTTGAGATATCCTCCACTATACGGAATTCCTTGTTTATAAGATGTTATATATGCCTTGAGTTATAACATAGTTTTTGAGAGATCCTCCATTACATTGAATTCCTTGTTTATAAGATGTTATATATGTCTTGAGTTATAACTTAGTTTCTGAGATATCCTCCATTATATTGAATGCCTTGTTTATAAGATGTTATATATGTCTTGAGTTATATCTTTGTTTACTTCTCAGCAGTGGTGGTCCGTGTTTACATCTGTACATCTAACTACATTTACATCATGCAGAGACGATCTAGATTTCCTATTAATACACATGCGATGAACGTGATATGCCGTTTGGTAGTCCAGCCATAGCCATGTGGCTTTATATATTCTTTTGTGAGGAAAATCTCTTCAGCCTGTGGCACATTCATTCACTGCACACAAGTTGGTGGATAACACTTCTCTTTCATTCATTATCTTCAGTCCATGGTTTCCATGACCTCTGTGTAACCAGTGTTATCCGATCCTATTTTGGCATTTAGGTCACCCATCAATATTTTGATAATGCCATACCTTAGATTGCTAATTATGTTTCCAAGTCCCATGGAAACTTCCTCCTTAACGACTCCTCTTTGTCATTTGTTGGTGCGCAACAGTTCGTGAAGCACATATGTGAGCTATATCTTCTATTTTGTCAACCACATATGTGAGCTATATCATCATCATCAAGTGGAATGCCAGCTGGCGTAGGCGTTCATGTCTCTCCACAGATCTCGGTCTTTGATGTTCTGGATCAACTCTCCTGATGGTATGCCTCCATGCCACCCTTTCAATACGTCCAGCATCATTTCTCTTGGTCTGTCTCTGCCTCTCTTCCCCTCGATCGTTCCAGTTTTCACGAAGTACTCTAATGCCTCTCTTCTTATCACATACCAAAGACAGCTGTTTGTATCTTTCTTATGGTTGTTAATAATGTTCTAGTTTCATTAGCCTCTTTCAGACAATTGGTTAAGTATTTTCTTATCAGGGCTTATGTGTCAGGTCTTAGTCAGATATGACTGAGCTACCGTATAACAGTAGACGGTACTACCTGCTTTCTGTTAGCGCCGAACGTTGGGCGGCGCTTACCAAACCCGACACCCCACATTGTGCCAACGGCTTCGGGCGGAAGAGCGCAATTGAGAGGGTACAAGCTTTACCCTGGTGCGAGGAAATGCAACCTAAAGACAAAGTGTCATGGCAGGGCAGACCAGGCCCTAAGCCTTGGTTGGCGGCTGGTCTAGGATCGAAGCTCCGACAGGCGGACAATTAGAGCATTGCTTTGCTGATCCGGCAGCTTCTGCAGCTTGTCTTGTTCCAGATGTAGAGGCGTTACCTTTCCTCTGGAGTGAACTAGGCAGGCCAAGAGAGGGATCATGCTGCATGGGCAACACATGGTCTTTATATTTCAGCCAAGGCTTTGAGCTATGGAGAGGCAATAGCTCCATCCCTTACAAACTATCATCTGTCAAGACGGCAAGGTGCCAATGATATCAGGGCTTATGCACGTGTAAAGCTGTCTGTTATGGTGTTTAAACCAGGGGTGTCCAGTTATCACATCACTGATATTTGCCCACACTATTAGTTTCTCTTCTCCTTCATTTCGTGTGCATATATGTCAGTTTGTATGCAGGTATGTATGTGCCTGTGTGTTTATGAATGTGCATGTGAACATGTGTCTCCCTGTCTCATAACATGGTAATATGCATTGTTTATGTTTACAACATCCAATTGACAATGTTGTATTCCTATGTGAATGTAACATGCAAAATTGATGAACGAAAGATGAGCGATTGGAAGAGCCGAATGTATGACGGGCCTGCGTGCCCAATTTGTAACCTTTTGAAAATAAAGATAAAAAAGAATAAACATAAAATACCTAAACCACAATTCCCCATTTTTCCCTTTCCTACTTTTGCATTAAAATTTGTTATTTCTTGTGATTGAATTTAACACATCGCCATTTCTACTTCATCGTAAAAGTGTTGTATTTCTTCATCACTGCTACTGTTGCTGGTGCATATACTGGTATAATATTTATATCTTTTGGTTTGCCTTTTTATTTTGACCACAATAACTCTATCTGAAATACACCAGTAACCATTTATTGACTTGGCTGTTTAAAAAAAAAAAATCAAATAGCAGTCCTACTCCTTTCTCGTGTGTATCCCCTCCAGAATAAAATATTGTATGTTTGTCGGTTATAATTTCACCCAATCCCTTCCATCTCATCTCACTTATGCCTAGGATAATTTTTCTGATTCTTTCCATTTCTCTTGTTACATTATTAAACTTGCTCAACTCATGTAATGTCCTTAACGTTCAATCAATCAATCATGTGCCATGCCGGAAAGCGGGGGCGGTCATGACTCGCCACTTCACTCGATCACCAGCGTCGTGGGTCAGCTCAGTGTTCCTGTGCCCAATTTGTTACCCTTTTAAAATAAAGTTTGTTTGTTTGTTCGTTCGTTCGTTTGTCTCGACCATGCCATGTGGCCAAGCCATCCAGGTATTTTCCTCTAGGTCTTCCTCTTGGTCTGTTCCCTTCGATCTTGCCAGTTGTCACTAAGTTCTCCAATCCATTTCTCCTCATAATATGCCCAAAGAATTTTTGACTCTACGTCTAATTTCTCTAATCAATTTACGATTTTCATTTGTCTCCTGTAGTACTTGGTCATTGGATTTTCTGTCTGTCCATGGTATTCTTTGCATTTTCCGTAGAAACCACATTTCTGCAGCCATCAGATGTTTTTCAGCTTGACCGCTCATTGTCGAAGTTTCACACCCATACAAAAGAACAGGCTCTATGTATCCCCTCAACCCTCTTTTTCTCGTTTCAATTGACATCTTTTTATTGGTCAGAATGTTTTTCATCTTGCTAAAGGCTACTTTCGCCATGGCGATTCTTGTTCTAATCTCTTCAAGGCATCTCCCATCAGATGTTATGACTGTTCCGAGATAATTGTACCGATTCACTTGTTGAAGAATATTCCCATTTACTTGTATATTACATTGTGGTATTTCGTTCTTCCTAGTGACGACCATAATCTGTGTCTTTTTGCAATTTAATTCTAACCCCAGTTGCTCACTGTGTACAACAACCGCATCTACTAATTGTTGCAGATCCTGCTCATTGTCTGCAATCAATACTGTATCATCTGCATATCTAATGTTATTGATGTTTCGTCCTCCAATGCTGATTCCATTTATATCTTCTCAATCAATCAATCAATTATATGTCGGAAAGCGTGGGCCGTCATGACTCGCCATTTCACTCGATCACCAGCGTCGTGGTTATATCTTCTAAATTTCTGAAAATATTTTCACTGTACAGGAGAAAAAATCTGGAGACATTACACATCCCAGCCTAACACCTCTCTTAATAGGCTGATATTGTCCCACTTCATTATCAATCCTTATGGCAACTTGTTGTTTCCAATATATGTTTTTTATAAGTCTAATGTCTTTCCCATCAATTTGTAGATCTGAAAGCTTATCCACCATGTTGACATGTCTAACTCTATCAAAAGCCTCTGTGTAGTCAATAAAGCAAAGATGTATATCCTTGTAAAGCAAAGATGTATATCCTTATTTACTTCTATAGCACGTTCAATAACTGTTCGCAGTATATACACAGCATTTACTGTACCCTTTCCTTCTACAAACCCACATTGTTCTTCCCCTATATCAGGTTGTATTTTCTTCCTCACTCTTTGCATGATAATTCGTAGCAAAATCTTTGTGATGTGACTCATTATACTAATTGTTCTATGTTGATCACATTCCAAGGCTCCTGATGTCTTTGGGATTGCAATAAATACAGAGTTACATAATTCAGAAGGTATATCTCCAGTATCATATAATGTGTTCAGCAGTCTGGTGACTTGCTCTAGTGCAAATTTTTCTAGAGCTTTAATCATTTCTGTTGTGATGTTATCTGCACCGGGGGCCTTGCCATCTTTTATATACTTAAGAACATTTCGAACCTCTATCTTCAAAATTGGCGGTCCTTCATTATTAAATCTCATATCATACTGTTCCTCTCTGTTATCATCATAAAGGTTTTTCACATAATCTGTCCATACATGTAGAATCTGATCTTTTTCTATTATGACTTTGCCATCTTTAGTTTTTAGACAGCCTGTTGATGTACTTGTTCTTTTATTAGTAAGTTCCTGAATTCTTTTGTGCACTAATTTGGTATTTTGACTGTTGTATTGTTTTAAAATTTCTAAGCACTTTTCCTCAAGCCATGCTTCTTTTGCCTCCTTACATAATATTCTGACTTGTCTGTGAATTTCTTCATATTTGGCAGAATTATTTTTGTTGAGTCTTCTTGTTTCCACTAGGTGTAAAATTTCTTCAGTCATCCATTTCTTGCGACCCACCTTCTTTAATTTTGGAATAGTTGTTTCTGCAGCCAAACTGATTGAATTCTTCAACATTTCCCATTGATCATCCACATCCTGGAATAGGATCTCTAGATCAGACAATATATCAAATCTGTTCTGTACTTCTATGTTGAATTTGTTTTGTATTTCCTTGTCATTACTCAATGTACACAAATCATATTTAGTGTTTCCTGTTATATACTTGACTTTCTTCAACTTTATCCTCAATGTTCCTGTAAGTAATCTGTAGTCACTATAACAGTCAGCAATGGGAACTGTTTTTGCTATTGTTAGCGCGTTTCTAAATCTTCTGCTAATCAGAATGTAGTCAATTTTGTTATCTAATCCTGCTATTAGGACTCCTCCATGTCCAAATTCTTCTAGGGTGTTTCCTACAATCATTTCCTGTTCTTTTGCGCACTCTACGAGTCTGTATCCTCTTTCATTTCTCTCTCCTAAACCATAGTTTCCTACTGTGTATCTATCACCTTGATTTCCTACTTTTGCATTGAAGTCCCCTATTATGATGTTTATTTCTGAATTTTTACATTTCTTTAAGGCAGACTCTATGTCATTATAAAATTCTTCTACACTATCTTCACTGGATTCTCCTGTTTGGACATATACCTGTATAACATTTATGCTAAAAGGTCTGCCACTTAATTTAACTAGTAGAACTCTGTCCGACACTGGCCCAATATCCTTGAACAGATTTTGAATGTTTTCCGGTCCAAAATAATTGCCACTCCCTTTGTCGATCTTCACCTCCAGAATAAATAATCTTAAAATCTTCATCTATCTTGATGCTTGCTCCTGTCCATCTCGTTTCGCACATCCCTAAAATATTAATTTTTTCTCTTTCCATTTCTTGTTTTATGTTATCTAATTTTCCGTCGTCGTTTAACGTCCTAACATTCCATGTTGCTAATTTTAATGTCTCTGTCCTTGTCTTGCGATGATCAGTCTTTAGGCGAATCATAATGTAATAGGCACTTTTAAAGAGGTAGTTTGCCGTTGCTTTCCTCTATGGTAGTGACCATACTGGCCGGGTGACCGCAGCCATTGTCTCGTGAAAGAGATCCTCTGCCTGCCGTCGCGAAACTTGAGACCATAACCAACAATTATCTGTCGGCTGCCCTCAATATTTCATCCACCACCTGCCTTCCGTGGCTTCTTTTGAACACTTCCAATAAACGAATACGAAACAACACCACCTAATCCATAGGAAAACACTAAACAGCGTCTCCCGAAGAATAAACTCGTCATGTCGTCGCCATTATACCGGAAGTTATCCCCTATAAAAAATTTAGTTGCATGTCCTTCACAGGACGTAGCAGTCAACCCCAGCATTTTCGCTGTTCGATATTCCTGGGCAAATTTTACATTCAGTAGTTTGCCATTGATTTCTGAACGACCGGCACCTATACCTTTTTCGAAAAAACCAGCACTGCTGTGTTTCGAACCCGGGTATACGGGCTCACAAACCTTGTTCGCAAGCCCTTAGCCACGGAGTCCGGTCCTACCGTTACATGATCTTATTCTAAATTTATTTCCTATTTTAAATTTTTTCACTATTTTAAATTTATTCTCTATTTCAAATTTATTATCTATTTTACATTTATTTGTTATGATTTTACCATCAGGAGCTGGATGACGGTGTGGTGCCACCTGTGGCTCATGACTGTCCCTAACGGATGAGGATGTCCTATGACAGCCATTAACGTGGTTACTGTGTTTCATGGGCTAACGGGGCTATGGCTCGCCATAGGGGACGGACTCCCTATGGTCAGGTTGTTGTCCTAAACCTGCGACTGGCCTAGCAAGACGGCACGTTTATCTACTCTGGAGTGGAACAGCAAGAATGGACAAGACAAGACGAGGGCTAATCATTGAACTACGGTTAGGAAGAGGAATACTAGAAATAAAATATATATCAGAAAGAATCCTAACTGTGATAATAAAAGAACAAACTATTACAGCATATGTTTAAATATATATATAC
Organism: Cepaea nemoralis; assembly: GCA_014155875.1. NCBI lineage: Eukaryota > Metazoa > Mollusca > Gastropoda > Stylommatophora > Helicidae > Cepaea > Cepaea nemoralis. The sequence continues at coordinate 69,843 of JACEFZ010022936.1, read as the reverse complement.
GGTTAGGAAGAGGAATACTAGAAATAAAATATATATCAGAAAGAATCCTAACTGTGATAATAAAAGAACAAACTATTACAGCATATGTTTAAATATACGCACCATGAATTACAAACAAAAATGAGCAAGAATGCGAGGAATTCTATGAAGACCATCCATGACGTGCTAAATAAAATAGATAAGCAGGACAACATCATAGTTATGGGAGACTTCAATGCAAGACTAGGATATAACAGAGCGGGCATAGAAAAACATCTTTGAGCATTTGGAGACGAACATAATGAAAGAAATTATAAAAGACTGAAAGAAATGATAAAATGACTGATTTCATAGATGAAATGATAAAGACTGGTGACATGCAGCCAACTCTACCTATATATAACAAACACATTCTATAAACACAAAGACTCACACATATACACCTGGTATAAATGGAATTATCTAGATACTAAAAGTCAAATTGACTTTATATTAACAAGAAATAACGGAAAGAGAAATATATTAGATGCAAGCGCAGTGCCAAACTTAAGTATAAACTCAGACCACAAAGCTGTCTTTGCAACAATAAGAACCATTAGAAGAAGAAAGCAAAGACCAGGAAAATACATGCCGTGCGAATCAGTAAACTTAAAAAAAAACTTCAAAGACAACTCAGTGAGGGAGAATTATGAGAAAGAACTAACTGAAATCTTTGTAAAATTACCCATAGAAAGAAAACCAGTGGGAGAAGAATGGGAGATGCTCAAATCAAGCATTTTAAATAATGCAAAAATAACATGTGGAACCATGAAAAACGCAAGACACGGATAAAGAAAATAACAAGTTGGCCGAACGCAGAGGTAAAGAAAGCTGTAAAATATAAAAATGAAAACTATTAAAATTTGTTGAAGAGCAAACAGGGACGTGATTACATAGAATATAACATAGCGAGAAGACAGACTGTCATTTACGCCAATATAGTACCTTGCGGTGTATGGCAGAGGGGTCTTTGAGCCTGAGGAATTAAGGCAGCCTGGCTAGTGCAGTCGCCGCGAACTGTGCAGGTTAGGATTTTCTTTTTCCCCCGACAGAAAAAAAAATCCCACACCTTACTGAGGGATCGAACCCGGGTCTCCCGAATGAGAGTCCGTCTTTCTAGCCACTCGGCCAGCCTCGAGAAGACATGTGAATAGAATAGTAAAGAGGTAAAAACAAAAAGACTGGGAGGAGTGTGGAGAACCCCTAAATAAAAACTACAAGGGGGCAACTAGAAACTTCTACAAAACGATAAGTGCGATGGAAACCAGAGGAGAACCTTTTGATCCAACTGAAATAATTAACAGCGAAAATGTGGAACCACTAAGTGAACAAACACAAATCCTAATAAGATGGAAACAGTACTTCGAAAAACTTCTCAACATCCCATCAGATGTCACAGGAATTCAAGAAACCGACACAGATGCCACCGAAGAACTAGAACCAGACATACTTGAAGAAGAAATTGTAGAAGCTGTCAGATTAGCCCCATTGAACAAATCACCGGGACAAGATGAAATACCAAATGAACTGATTAAAGCAGCAAGAGAAGTAGGAACAGCTTGGCTACATAGACTATTCAACCATGTTTGGGCAGAACAACAGACACCAGGAGACTGGGGAAACGCCATAATTATCCCAATTTGGAAAAACAAAGGCAGCAAAAGAGACTGCACACAATACAGAAGTATTTCCCTTTTGAGTCATACTGGGAAAATATTTTGCAAAATTCATGAGAAAAGGTTACGAACTACTATAGAACCCCAGCTAAGAGAAACACAACTTGGAATTAGGGGGAAAAAAAGGATGCACAGATGCCATTTTGTTCTTAGATAACTTACAGAAAAATCAATCGAATTCAATGAAACACTATATATTCAATGAAGCCTTTGTCGATCAAGAAACGGCATTTGATAGAGTAGATGAAAACAAGTTGTGGTAATTCCATAAACAATATGGAGGGAGTACACATCTAACAAACCTATGTAGAAGTTTATACAACAGCGAATGCATAGTGAGAGCAACTGGAGGACACTCAGAACCCTTCACCATAAGATCTGGAGTACGGAAAGGTTGTGTCCTGTCCACTCTCTTGTTCATAACATATATTGATAACATATGTAAAGAAACCAGCCAAGCAGAGACAGCAAGAACACCGTATGACGAGAACACAGAAGAGGAACCATCCGCAAATTACACATTAGAGAACTTCTGTTTGCGGACGACAAAGCACTAAAATCAAAATTAGAAGCCGAATTATAAGACCACATGAATAACGAACGAACGGACGAACGAACGAACAATCTTTATTTTAAAAGGGTTAAGAATTGAGCACGCAGGCCCGTTTGACATTCTGCCATAGTCTAAACGAAATGTGTAGGGAACATAATATGAAAATTAGCACAAGTAAAACAGAGGTAATGACTATAATAAAGAAGAAAAAAACAAAAACACTTCATCTAAACGAATCTCATTTCTGTTGTGATTTTTCTTTTCTCTTTTTTTCTGTCATTGTCCATCTAAACGAACATCCCTTGAATCAAGTTAAGAGTTTCAAGTACCTCATTCATTCATTCATTCATTCATTCATTCATTTATTCAGTAGCATGTCCTTTGCAGAACCTCGCTCCCACAACAACCTTCCGGAAAACCTCTCGATCATAAGCAAGATGTCCCGCGTCCGATACATCCATCTGGAGATCACCCGCCACATCCTGCACCCATCTTCTCTTTGGCCTTCCTCTTCCTCACTTCCCAGTCATATATCCCTTCATTATTGTTCTCTCCAAACTTTCATGACGTTTCAAGTACCCAGGAAGTATAATATCATCAAATGGAAAATCAGAAGACGAGATCGAAAATAGGTGCAATAAGGCAAACCAACTCATTGGATAAAGGGCGCCAATACTAAAGAACAAACATGTATCAATAACTACTAAGAAAACACTTTACAACACAATCTTCCTACCAACTCTATGTTACCAATGCCAAACCTGGACAATGACAGAAAAAAGAGAAAAGAAAAATCACAACAGAAATGAGATTCAAGGTTATGGTATTATGTTCCAACTGGTTGTTGTCACATTATGGTATTATGTTTCGGCTGGTTGTTTGTTACGTTTCCTTGGAGCTACCTGTCCACCAGAAAATTATAACAGAGCAAGAAACAATTCATGGGTACTGATTGTCATGTATATAAGTCCAATGTAAGAAGTACATATAAGAAAACACAACAGGCAACAGAAATATTGAACTGTACAGTGACACAGAATCAAATATTGCTTCTAAAACTGTGTCTTTGATTACTTGAATTACCAAATGCACTGAAGTCTTCGACCACCTAGCACCAACGTCTGTCAACTTGTACACGCACCAGACTGCACCGTCACGTGATATATGCACCGCTCCTGCGCAGGGAATATGGAATGCACTGGGGAATGTATGCACCGTTCCTACACAGGGAATGTGGAATAAACTGGGGGATGTATGCACCGTTCCTACACAGGGAATGTGGAATAAACTGGGGGATGTATGCACCGTTCCTACACAGGGAATGTGGAACACACTGGGGGATGTGTGCACCGTTACTGCACAGGGAATGTGGAACACACTGGGGGATGTATGCACTGTTCCTACACAGGGAATGTGGAACACACTGGGGGATGTATGCACCGTTCCTACACAGGGAATGTGGAACACACTGGGGGATGTATGCACCGTTCCTACACAGGGAATGTGGAACACACTGGGGGATGTATGCACCGTTCCTACACAGGGAATGTGGGACACACTGGGGGATGTATGCACCGTTCCTACACAGGGAATGTGGAACACACTGGGGGATGTATGCACCGTTCCTACACAGGGAATGTGGAACACACTGGGGGATTTGTGCACGCTGTCACACACTGTTCACGGGTGCCATGTACACCTGGACGTACATGCACATTTATGTCACAATAATCGCACGTGTACGCAATGGTGTGCTCATATTGACACAGTACACACATTTAGATGTGAACATTTCACGCTCATAGCGTAAATGCATATATGTATACATATATCATAAATATATGTATATCTATTGTGTTCTCAGAATGAAAACACTTGTACACACACCTTATACTCACACATCACATACGTGCACACACACCCTGTACTCACACATCACACACGTGTACACACACCTTGTACTCACACATCACAGACATCTACACACATCTTGTACACACAGGTGACACAGATGTAGACATGGCGGACTGACACAGTACACGTTTACCTGTGAGTGTTTTCACCTGGGCCTCGTCTATCCACAAGGACAGTCGGCTCTTGACTCGCTGTCTGGCCAGGGCCAGGCTCTGACTCCAGCACATGAGTAGCACAGCACACAGCCACATAGGCGTCAGGGAGTCAGGCATGACGCTCTCAACTTTCCTGGAACATCTGTTCCATGTTCCCACCGCCACCACCTGCCTGATGGGTGACGCACTACGAGGAACCAGGAGATGATGATGATGTTGGGACAATCTCCAACTCTTCGTGTCTGATGACCGAAGAGGCTGCTACCACTACCAATCTCCAACTCTCCGTGTCTGATGAACGAAGAGGGTGCTACCACTACAGGGGACAGGTTCACCCAATCAGGCAGTTGCCACGTCAAGCATGCGCTGGTGATGTTGGATCAATCTCCAACTCTTCGTGTCTGATGACTGAAGAGGCTGCTACCCCCACAGGGGATAGGTTCACCCTGGCAGACGGAGCGTCCAGGCAGTTGCCACGTCAGGCATGCGCTGGTGTCATCAAGTCCACTGTCTGCTTCCAGATGTTTCAGCTTGACTGTAACTCTGACTAAGATGATGTGGTATTCCTGTGTTAGCACGGGCAGTCGTCAGAGTATGTCAGGCCTGGCAGTCGAGATGACGTGTACACACAAGATACACCGAGGGTATCACAGAAACGACTTCATCTACAGAAAGGAATCAGACATCAGACATCAGACATCAGACATTAGACATCAGACATCGGCCAGTAGCACTGAATGTTTCTGAAATACGAAAATTAATAAAACTGGTGACATGTTTATATACACTGTTGACTATATTATAATGACACTATGACAAGCGTATAGACACTTGATTGTATTATAATGACAAGCATATAGACACTTGGTTGTATTATAATTACAATGTGACGAGCATATTATAGACACTTGATTGTATTACAATGACAATATGACAAGCGTATAGACACTTGATTGTATTGTTATCACAATATGACGAGAATCAACAAGGCTGAAAATCTGACAGTTGAAGCAGCTCTAGAAAATATAACCATACAATGAAGACTGCTTGCAGTGATCTATAACCACATATCTAAACCACAAATCTGAAGAAACACATATCTAAACCACAAATCTGAAGAATCACATATCTAAACCACAAATCTGAAGAACCACATATCTAAACCACAAATCTGAAGAAACACATTCTAAACCACAAATCTGAAGAAACACATTCTAAACCACAAATCTGAAGAAGAAACACACATCTGAACCGCAAATCTGAAGAAACACATTCTAAACCACAAATCTGAAGAAACACACATCTGAACCACATCTCTGAATCACATATCTGAACCACAAATCTGAAGAAACACATATCTGAACCACATCTCTGAACCACAAATCTGAAGAAACACATATCTGAACCACAAATCTGAAGAACCACATATCTGAACCACAAATCTGAAGAAACACATATCTGAACCACATCTCTGAATCACATATCTGAACCACAAATCTGAAGAAACACATATCTGAACCACATCTCTGAATCACATATCTGAACCACAAATCTGAAGAAACACATATCTGAACCACAAATCTGAAGAACCACATATCTGAACCACAAATCTGAAGAAACACATATCTGAACCACATCTCTTAATCACATATCTGAACCACAAATCTGAAGAAACACATATCTGAACCACATCTCTGAATCACATATCTAAACCACAAATCTGAAGAAACACATATCTAAACCACAAATCTGAAGAAATACATATCTAAATCACAAATCTGAAGAAACACATATCTGAACCACATCTCTGAATCACATATCTAAACCACAAATCTGAAGAAACACATATCTAAACTACAAATCTGAAGAAATACATATCTAAATCACAAATCTGAAGAAACACATATCTGAACCACAAATCTGGAAAACCACATATCTGAACCACACATCTGAACAACATATCTAAACTACATATTTAAACCACATCCCTGAACCACATATCTGAACCACAAGTCTAAAGAACCACATATCTGAACCATAAATCTGAAGATTCACAACCAAGTGGATAATTTTAAATACCTAGTGGCAATTATAACATATTATGGAAGATGCACAACAGAGACGAAGAACAGAATAGGGCAAGCAAAAGCTGCATTTCAGAAAATGAAAGGTATCTTATGCAATAAGTCACTATCACTGAATGTAAGAAAGAGTACTGAAATGCTAAATAGAACCTGTTTTGCTTTGTGGCAATAAATCTTAGAACGTAAATGAAAAAAAAATTAAGAAGCAATAAAGATGTTCCTGAGACGAATGTTGCGAATTCCTTGGGCTGCCAGAGTAACTAACAACAATTGCCTGAAAGAGGCTAATGGAACTAGAACATTATATTAAACAATAAGAAAGAGACAAACGGCTTTCTTTGGACATGAGATGAGAAGAGAGGCATTGGAGAACATCGTGACGACTAGAAAGATCGAGGGGAATAGAGGCAGAGGCAGACCAAGTGAAATGATGCTGGGTGTACTGAGACGGTGGCATGGAGGAATATCAGCAGCAGAGTTGATCCAGAACACCAAAGACCGAGATCTGTGGAAAGCCATGAACGCCCACGCCAGCCGGCATGGCACTGGATGATGATGCTGAACATTTTGTAAATTATCGTTCACCAACATTCTATCAATAATCTTTCACCAACATTCGATCAATTATCGTTCATCAAATTTCTATCGATATCTTTCACCAACATTCATTCAATTATTTTTCATCTACATTATCTCAATTATCATAAACAAACAATATCTCAATTATAATTCACCAAAATGTTATCAATTATCTTTCAATAACATTCTATGAATTATCTTTCGCCGACATTGTATCACTTATCTTTCATCACTTTTCTATCACTTACGAGGGGTGTTTAGAAAGTAATGCACCACTTGTTTTTCAGGAGCTGTTTATTAAAAAAGCATGGAATTTATAGACAATATACATGCATATGTCATTTAGACATCGGTATAATTCAACATAATCCCCATTAACCTGTACGGCTTTATCCAAGCACGAAACAAGTGCACGTAGCAGATTTTGTCTTGGTCCTGTAGCCATTTCTTCGCTGCATCAATCACTCCTTCACCATCTTCAAACCTTGTCCCACGGAGTGAACCTTTAAGTGGACTGAATAGATGAAAATCAGAGGGTGCAAATCGGGACTATAAGATGGATGGGGTAGTACAGTCCAACCCAATTTGATGATTGCTTCCAGTGTTACCAGACTTGTGCGAGGGCCCGCATTGTCATGAAGGAGAAGCAGGTCTGCTGGATTCTTTTGCGGCTGAACTCTGCAAAACTGTTGATTGAGTTTTTTTCAGTGACTTAATGTAAGCTTGTGAATAGATTGTTTCTCCTCTTGGCATAACACCACAAGAATCCCACCTCCAGTGTCCAACGTGACAGTTAATACGATCTGTCAAGGCGAAGGAGTTATCTTGAATTTCTTTCTTTGTGTTGATTGCGGATGCTGCCACTCCTTTAACTGTCTTTTTGTCTCAAGTTCAAAATGATATGCCCAGGCTTCGTCACCCGTCCCAGGCTTCGTCACTCTGTGACAATCCTAACCAAACAGTTCTCTCCATCAGCAATGACGTGCTCCAACAATTCAGAAGAAATTGCTTTCCTTTGCAATCGGTAGTCAGTTGTGAGATTTCAAAACTTCCATACGCATCACATAGACATGTGTGACTTCACAACAGTTTCCTTCTTTGCAACGAGAAACTCTATCATAAGTTGCTAACAAGTTCCATTACAACGATTAACCAGCCATATTATGTGGCAGTAAGAGAAGTAGGAACAACATGGCTACATAGGTTATACAACCATGTTTGGGAAGAACAACAGAAGCCACGAGACTGGGGAAATGCCATAATTATTCCAAATTGGAAAAACAAAAGCAGTAAAAGAGTTGAGTTGGTTTGAGTTGGGATGAGCTAACAATGGACATCACTTCACGCAGGACATTCCCATACGCGCTCCGTCCCCTCGTTCAACAGCCAGCTAAGACGGCTAATCGTTCCCACTGTTATCTGATTGAAAGTTCTGCGGTCTTCCTCTAAATTTTGAGATTCTTCCAGAAACCTTGCCGATCCCACGCAATCTGATTCTTTCCACATACGAATTCTCAGTCTGTTCCTCCACCTTCTCCACGTGGTCCCACAGGCGCACGACCACCTCTCCCTTGTCCATAGGTATTCTACCACCAAGAGGTGCATTCCCTGCCAGCCTATCAGTCTGTTCATTCCCCCGCACTCCCGCACGGCAAGGGCAAACAATCCATACAATTCTCACAATCGGTGATCTCTGGAGCGAGGTGAGCCATCCACGTAAAAGAGAATGCACTCAATACAGAGGGATTTCCCTTTTTAGCTTTACTGGGAAAATATTTTGCAAAATTCGCGAGAAATAATTACGACATACAATAGAACCCTAGCTAAACGATACACAACTTGAATTTTAAAAAAAGAAAAACAAAAAGAAGCACAGATGTCATCTTTGCTCTCAGACAACATATAGCAAAATATACCGAATTTAATGAAACACTCTACTTAGTCTGTGTAGACCAAGAAAGGGCATTTGATAGAGAAGATAGAAATAAGCTGTGGGAAATTCTTCAACGATATGGAGTGAGTACACATCTAACAAACCTATGTAGAAGCTTATATAACAACAGTGAATGCATAGTGAGAGCAACTGGAGGACACTCAGAACCCTTCACTATAAGATCCGGAGTACGACAAGGTTGTGTCCTGTCCCCTCTCTTGTTCATAACATATATAGACAACATATGTAAAGAAACCAGCCAAACAGAGACCACAAAAACACCGCATGACGAACGGAATACAGAAGAAGAACCATCGGCAAATTACACAATTAAAGAACTTCTATTTGCAGACGATCAAGCTCTAATAGCAAAATCAGAAGCAGAATTACAAGAACATATGAATAGTCTAAACGAAGTATGCAAGGAACATGAAAATTAGCATAAGTAAAACAAAGGTAATGATTATAACCAAAGAAGAAAAAACCACAAAGATTCATCTAAAATAACACCCCATGAAACAAGTAAGGGGCTTTTAGTACTTAGGGAGTTAATATCATCAATACCAAATCAGTAGACGAGATTGAAAATAGATGCAATAAGGCAAACCAGCAACTGGACAATTTGCACCAATACTAAAGAACAAACATATATCACTAGCTACTAAGAAAGCACTACTACCCAATCTGCCTACCAACTCTATGCTACCAAAGCCAAACCTGGATAATGAAAGAAGAACAGAAAAGATCAATCACAACAGAAATGAGATTCCCTAGAAGAATACTCAATGTATCTACAACAGAGAAAATCATAAATGAAGAAATCAGGAATAAAGTGGGGGTTATAGCTGAGCTAGATTTCATTAGAAGACAGCAAGCCAAATGGTTTGGTCATGTAACTGTATTACCATCTAATATTATACCACAACAAGCAATGATGTACAGACCAGATGGAAGTAGAGGAAGATGCCGGCCACGTAAACGATAGACAGAGGGAACAGCAGAGTCCATGGGAATATAGATACATGAAGCCCATAAACGGGCACTCTCCCGCTGTTTATACTTCACATCGATACCGCAAGGTACAAGAGGAACAAGATAAGATGAGATGAGATATTATTTAGCCGATTGGATTGCAATTTGGTGAACACAATCGGCACATGCCATATTTGTAGTGTGGAAACTATCATGCTGCTATTTTTATTATTAGCTGAGAAAAACGATGTTGTGCATTACTTTCTGAACGCCACTTGTATCTTTCACTAACATTCTTTCAATAATCTTTCACCAATATTGTATCAATAATTTTTCGCCATCATTTTATCAGTTATCGTTCACCAACATTCTATTAATTATCTTTCACACAACAACTATGAAATATCTGTCATTCAATCTCTGTAAATATGTGCATTTTCTTAGTTGTAATGCCCAATTGCATTCATTTATCTAACACAACAACTATACATTTTCTGACACCCAACAACTATAAATTATCTGTCAATTGTAAATTATCTGGCACACAACAAATATAAATTATCTGACACCCAACAACTATAAATTACTTGAAACCCAACAGCTTTAAATTATCTGACACTCAAAAATTAAAAATTATCCTATACACAACAGATATAAATTATCTGACACCCAACAGGTATAAAGTATTTGACACAGAAAACTACATACTTCTTGACACCCAACTATAAACGAACGAACGAAAAAACGAACGAACAAATTTTATTTTCAAAGGTTCACATATTTGGCACGCTGGCCCGTCTTACATTCGGCCCTTCCAATCACTCATCTTTCGTTCATCAATTGTGCACGTTACATTCACATAGGAAATAACACATTTTGCAAACATAAACAATGCATATTACCATGTTATGAGACAAGCAGACACAGGCACACACGCATATTCATAAACACATATGCACACATACATACCTGCATACACACTTACATCGTATGCACAAACTCTTACAGTTATGCACACTCTCAATAACATTCAAATACATACTCCATCGCATACACTGCATGCATGTACACACACACACATACATACACATGCACACACAAACACACGCACCATCCATCCATCATGCAAACATACGCGAACATACATACACATGCACACACATACATACTCACAAAAACACATATACACACAAACACACATATAAACACACACACATAGACACACATACTCACACACCCATCTACCCACCCACATACACACACTCACACATCTAGACACGTACACGTTGCCTCACATAATCACTAAATTAATATGAACAAACATCCACACTGTACACACACATATACACTGACGATTATCGTGAGCAACCTCACAAATAACACACAAATACCCAATCCCTCGCATAACACACAATAACACACTCCCTCGCAGAAACTGCATGCATGCACACATACAAACTCCCAAATATATACACATATATACACGAACATACACACACTTATACACACATGCATACATATATACTTGCGCATACACACACACACTAACATACACCCATACATACATATACACACACGTACATACACACACATACACACACCCATGCACACACATACACACACCATGTACACACATAAACACACATACACACGCACATCCACACATGCACACATATATACTTGCACATACACACACATACTCACATACACCCATACGTAGATATACACACACTTGCACACACATGTACATACAAATACACACATACACACACCCATATACAAACATAAACACACATACACACATACTCACATACTAACACATACACAATATTAAACTATCTGACAACAAACATTCGGAAGTTATCTGACACTCATCAGCTATAAATTATCTGACACCCAACAACTAAAAATACATAGCACCCAACAGCTATAATTGATCTGACATCCAACAACTATAAATACATAGTACCCAACAGTTATAAATGATCTGACATCCAACAACTATAAATCACCTGACACCAAACAGCTGTAAAATAGTTACACCCAACATATATAATTTATCTGACACCCAACATATATAATTTATCTGACACCCAACATATATAATTTATCTGACACCCAACATATATAATTTATCTGACACCCAACATATATAATTTATCTGACACCCAACATATATAATTTATCTGACACCCAACATATATAATTTATCTGACACCCAACATATATAATTTATCTGACACCCAACATATATAATTTATCTGACACCCAACATATATAATTTATCCGACACCCAACATATATAATTTATCTGACACCCAACATATATAATTTATCTGACACCCAACATATATAATTTATCTGACACCCAACATATATAATTTATCTGACACCCAACATATATAATTTATCTGACACCCAACATATATAATTTATCTGACACCCAACATATATAATTTATCTGACACCCAACATATATAATTTATCTGACACCCAACATATATAATTTATCTGACACCCAACATATATAATTTATCTGACACCCAACATATATAATTTATCTGACACCCAACATATATAATTTATCTGACACCCAACATATATAATTTATCCGACACCCAACATATATAATTTATCCGACACCCAACATATATAATTTATCTGACACCCAACATATATAATTTATCTGACACCCAACATATATAATTTATCTGACACCCAACATATATAATTTATCTGACACCCAACATATATAATTTATCTGACACCCAACATATATAATTTATCTGACACCCAACATATATAATTTATCTGACACCCAACATATATAATTTATCTGACACCCAACATATATATTTATCTGACACCCAACATATATAATTTATCTGACACCCAACATATATAATTTATCTGACACCCAACATATATAATTTATCTGACACCCAACATATATAATTTATCTGACACCCAACATATATAATTTATCTGACACCCAACATATATAATTTATCTGACACCCAACATATATAATTTATCTGACACCCAACATATATAATTTATCTGACACCCAACATATATAATTTATCTGACACCCAACATATATAATTTATCTGACACCCAACATATATAATTTATCTGACACCCAACATATATAATTTATCTGACACCCAACATATATAATTTATCTGACACCCAACATATATAATTTATCTGACACCCAACATATATAATTTATCTGACACCCAACATATATAATTTATCTGACACCCAACATATATAATTTATCTGACACCCAACATATACAGCATCAACTATAAATTATATGACACCAAACAAATATACATTTTCTGACATCCAATAGTTATACATTATCTGGCACCCAACATCTATAAATAACTTGACACACAACAGCTATATATTATCTGCCACCCAATAACTATACATTATCTGACAATCAACAACAATAAATTGCCTGACATCCAACAGCTATAAATTATCTGACACCAAACAACTATAATTACCTGAAAAATAACATCTATAAATTATCCGACACCAACAAAACTATAAATTACCTGACAGCCAAATGATGTAAATTATCTGACACCCAACAATTATAAATTTCCTGAAAACCAAAAAACTATAAATAATCTGACACCCAACAACTATAAATTGTCTCACAACCAACAGCTATAAATTATCTGACACCTAATATCTATAACTTTTCTGACATCCAACAAATATAAATTACCTGCAATCAAAAGATATAAATTATTTGTTACCCAACAGCTTTAAATCATCCGATACCAAACAACTATAAATTACATGACAACCAACAGACATAAATTATCTGACACCCACTAACTAAAATTTATCTTACATTCAACAACTATAAATTATGTGACACACAACAACTATACCTTATGCGACACACAACAACTGTAACTTACGTGACACACAGCAACTATAACTTACGTGACACACAACAACTTTATCTTACGTGACACACAACAACTTTAACTTACGTGACAACTATAAATCACCTTAAGAGAAAACAAATATGAATTTCCTGACCTTTAACAACAAAATATTTGGTGAAAATTAAAACAGTTTCCAAAGAACTATAAATTATCTGTTACCAAAAAAAACTATAAATTATATAAAGCTCAAAATCAGTAAATTATCCGGCACTCAATAACTATAAATTACCCGACACTCAATGACTCATGTATGATCCAACATTTTATGACACTTAAACACGTCAACGGCTCTCAGACGTGCTCCAACATTAGCTAGTCCTACGTCTGCTCCAACATTAGATGGCTCTTGGCTCTGTTACCACAAGATACGACGATCCAGAGTGTTCCAACATTAGTTGCCACTTCGGTATGTTCCACCTTGCCAAAACCGTCAGGTATGTTCCACCTTGCCAAAACCATCATGTATGTTCCAACTTGCCAAAATTCTCAAGTATGTTTACATCACACTCAGGTATGTTCCAACTTTACATTACTTTCAGGTACGTTCCAGCTTTACATAACACTCAGGTATGTTCCATCTTTACATGACACTCAGGTATGTTCCATCTTTACATGACACTCAGGTATGTTCCATCTTTACATGACACTCAGGAATGTTCCAACTTTACATCACTCTCCGGTATGTTCCAAATTTACATCACTCTCTGGTATGTTCCAACTTTACATGACACTCAGGTATGTTCCAACTTTACATCACTCTCTGGTATGTTCCAACTTTACATCACTCTCTGGTATGTTCCAACTTTACAGCACTCTCTGGTATGTTCCAACTTTACATCACTCTCAGGTATGTTCCAGCATCAGCTGGCTTTAAGATGTTCCTCAGTATTAGAAACTTTCAGGTCAATTCTGTCTGTGTGTAACAGTGTGTGTCTGTGTGTACGTGTGTGTATCTGTGTGTATCTGTGTGTATCTGTGTGTATGTATGTGTATTTGTGTATACGTATATGTACGTATGTGAATATGTGTGTACGTATGGGTATTTGTGTGTATGTATGTGTATCTATGTGTGTGTCTGTGTGTAAATATGAGTATCTGTGTACGCGTGTGTATCTATCTGTTTCTGTGTGTACCTTGATATCCACTTGGTATCGGTGTGACTGCGTGCATATGTGTCTGTCTGTGTTTGTTTAATAATTTGTATGTCTATCTATGTGCATGAAACTGACTGAAACATTATATATATATATATATATATATATATATATATATATATATATATCCATCCATCCACCCATCATGTGCCATGCCGGTAAGCGTGGGCGGTCATGTTTCGCCATCCCACCCGATCACCAGAGTCGTGGACCAGCTCCGTGTTTCTGTCTCGACCATGCCACAAGGCCAAGCCATCCAGATACTTGTCTCTAGGTCTTCCCCTTGGTCTGTTTCCCTCGATCTTACCAGTTGTCACCAAGTTCTCCAAACCATTTCTTCTCATAACATGTCCAAAAAATTGTGACTGTCTACATCTAATGTCTCTGATCAGTCTACGATCTTCATTTGTTTCTTGAAGGACTTGTTCATTGGTCTTTCTGGCTGTCCATGGTATTCTTTCCATTTTCCTCAGAAACCACATTTCTACAGCCATCAGATGTTTTTCAGCCTGGCTGCTCATTGTCCAAGCTTCACATCCATATAAAAGTACAGGTTCTATGTAGCATCTCAACACTCTTTTTCTCGTTTCAATTGACATTTTTTTATTGGTCAGTATGTTTTTCATCTTGCTAAAGGCTACTTTTGCCATGGCAATTCTTGTTCTAATCTCTTCCAGGCATCTCCCATCAGATGTTATCACTGTTCCGAGATAATTGTACCTATTCACTTGTTGAAGAATATTTCCATTTACTTGTATATTACACTGTATATATATATATATATATATATATATATATATATATATATATATATATATATATATATATATATATATATATATATATATATATATATATATATATATATATACTGACCACCGTATAGTGCAATCTATCGTCCACCTTATTGTCCAGTCTATTGTCCAATCTATTGTCCACCCTATTGTATAGTCTATTGTTCAATCTATCGAACATCCTATTTTCCAGTCTTTTGTCCAGTCCAATGTCCAGTCCATTGTCCATTCTACTGTCCAATCTATTGTCCAATCTATTGTGACTACAGAAATATGCATGAGACTGATGTGTGGTAGTAAGACACTTACAATTTGTATCTCCTCAAAACTGTTCTCGTTGTCTAGTTTCTAATCCAGAACTATCCAGGCGATGATCTCCACAGTCCAGAACTATCCAGGCGATGATCTCCTCAGTCCAGAACTATCCAGGCGATGATCTTCAGTCCGCCGGTATCCGTGGAATTGTGAGGCTTCATGCCAGGAGGCTGCACTTGTCGGCGCTACCTGCGGTACAAGCGGTTGCCGCCAGGGCCAACATCAGCGGAGTGTGGCTTGCTCCTGTCTCTGCAGGTAGGGCGAGAAAACATCCTAGTTAGCTCTTCCCTCTTCCTGATCTACTCATCCTTTTCCTGTGCTTACCTGGGCTGTCGGCTCCGGTGCCGCACACCGCGCGTGGTTGCTGTGGGTGGCAGACGAGGTGGTCTGTGTGCGCGCCTGGCGCTCGGGGCTTCAGTACCTGGAGGTGCCAGCGCGGGCTCTTTGATGGGGTGGCCCCCTAAAGTGGTAAGCGGTGAGCGAGTCTTAGAGGACCAGGAGTCAATCAAACAAGGCCACTTACTCACTTTAATTTAGCCAGTTAATTCTGGAAATGGGGAAGGGTGGGGGAGGGTGACATATGTGGGCGATGGTGCAGACACGGGCCGGCAAATTCTGGTAGGACATGTAATCCCTACAGGAAATGTAATTGTGGTAGGACATGTAATCCCTACAGGAAATGTAATTGTGTTAGGACATGTAATCCCCACAGGAAATGTAATTGTGGTAGGACGTGTAATCCCAGCAAAAATGTAATTATGGTAGGACGTGTAATCCCTACAGGAAATGTAATTGTGGTAGGACGTGTAATCCCAACAGGAAATGTAATTATGGTAGGACGTGTAATCCCTACAGGAAATGTAATTGTGGTAGGACGTGTAATCCCAACAGGAAATGCAATTGTGTTAGGACATGTAATAATTGATTGATTGATTGATTTAGGAACCGACACCACAACATTCGGGACATTCCCATAAGCGCTCCGTCCCCATCCTCAGCAGCCAGCGAAGAGTTCCAATGCTAACAGTTCCAATAGCAATCTGATTATATGTCCGTCTCGCCTTTCCTCTGAGCGTCGAGCATCGGCCAAATCCTCTCGTCACACCTCGCTGCCTCATTCTTACCAGACTATGGTGATCCATTTGCTCCTCCGAGGTGTACACGTGCTCCCACAAGGCCGCAACCACGTCTGTCTTGTCATGCATCAATACTCCACCAAGTTTTGCAGAGCCAGCCAATCTGTCCGCCTGTTCATTCCCCAGCATGCCCCGGAGAAAAGATCCAGGCGATGCTTGCCACCCGTGACCTCCTAAGCGAAGAAAGCCACTCTGCACGAAGCCTGTCTGTCCTTACCCTCCTCAGCATGCTTTCTGAGTCAGTTGCAATCACGATGTGTGTATGTATGTATCGTATTCTCTATCCAGCGGAAAGCTGCACTGACCGCCTCCACCTCCATTCTTAAGCTAGATGTTGTGTCATCATACGCCAGGCTCTCCTGCACCATTAGCTTTTGCTAAGAATCCCCAGGCACTTCTCCTAACTCTCAACACCGAACCGTCAGTGTAGATAATCACATCCCCGGGCGAGAATTATCCGGAATTAGTTGCTGAATTTCCACTTCCGTGGCCCCTGCTGACCATTCCCTGCACTCCCGGCTAAATGTGATTGTAACTCTGCACAAGTCTGACTGCTCGGCTGGCACTCTGACCCACTCCTCTCCTCGCCTGATGTTCTCCAAGGGGCACACCTGTCTGATCGTATCCTCCGCCTGAGCCATCCATGATTTCCCTCTTATCAGTCTCTAACCCTTCACTACGTCCAGCGCCTCATGCAACGGGTGATCTGTGTCAGCAGCTACTCTGAGGTATGCCTTCGACTGCATCACCTTGTGCCTACCAGCAACAGTCGGCAGACCAAGGATATAACGCATACACACTACTGGAGTGTCTCTGGTGCATCCCAGAATGACCCGCATAGCTTCGTTCTGTATGCGCTCTAATTTCACCAGCTGACTCTTTGAGACAGTGAGTAGTCCTAGTCCATAATCAATCACTGAGAGGATCAAGTGCTGGTATAGTGTTAAGAGCATTCTCTGATCTGTGCCCATTGCAGCCATAGTTTTAAGTGCATTGAGTCCCTTTTGAGATCTTGTCACAACCATCTCCACATGGTCCTTGAAGGACAGACATGCAATCCCCACAGGAAATGTAATTGTGGTAGGACATGTCATCTCTACAAGAAATGTAATTGTGGTAGGACATGTCATCCCCACAGGACATGTAATTATGGTACGACATGTCATTCCCACAGGAAATGTAATTGTGTGCAGGTTGGTAGTGGTGTTAGGCAGCGGGCAATGCCTTTGAAAGTTTCTTGTCTCACTCACACACACACACACACACACACACACACACACACACACACACACACACGCACACGCACACGCACACGCACACATCAGATAGCACCTACCTCCATCATCAAGTGGGTCGAATTGCATTGTGACGTGGACGAGACAGGAACACTGAGCTGATCCACGACACTGGTGACCGAGTTAAATGGCGAGTCATGACCGCCCACGCTTTCCGGCATGGCACATGATTGATTGATTTAGTTCAGTTTGCACATTATTATCACAATCGGGAATCCTAAGTGACGTCCGCACCGATCTGTGAACGTCTGCAATGACGAGAGGCAAGTGGAAGACAGTCATGGCGTCTGTTGTCTCTGCCGCGCTGAGCTGTGCCCACACAGTGGTCCAGTGGTTGGGGCAGGCACTCTAGCATCATCCCCTGTCGCAGTAGGTCGCAGGTTACTGGCTAACAAACCTGAATCACTCTGCAAGCAACATCCAAGCAAGGCTCACGGAGAGACCACTGATGCGGCCGGCAGGTGATGGACTTGCATGGGTAGGGGATTGGTGTGATTGTGTTAATCTACAGGTCCAACCACAGGGTGAGGTTGATATGCTCAATAATGACCAGGCGACCAACAGAGCTCGTCAACAGCGAGGTCCAGTCTTAGACCGGACGCGAAAAGCGGAAGCACTGGACGCTAGAAGATTGAATCTGTTGGAGTGGCAACAACAGAACACTGTATCCAGACATGTAGTTGATGTAGGCCAGGGGACTGCCCCAGGCGACAATACAAAACACAGGAATCAATGTTCTCACACACATGCTACAGGGAGTAAGGGCACAGGGCACCGAAAATCTAAAGCATTGAAAGGAAGAGTTTCTAGGAAAAGTATGGCAGGCAGTTGGTCGGTGTCCGGGCATACAGACCACTGCTGGCCACCCGGACATGTCCTGACGACAAACAACAACAACAGCTATGTCGGCGGGACACCGGCGCTGCTGACAGGTCCAACCACCACCACAGACTGTGATGGCATGTTGCTGGGCCCCGACCAGATTGACATGCTTCTTGCGCTGGCTGTCTCCAGTAAGTGCATCAGTTTATTCACACCATAGTGCAACATTTATAACATGCAATATACATGCTATATAACATCAGTTCTAATATTTGTGTCACAATCCACATGTCTGTGTCACTGTTGTCACATGTCTGTGTCCCTGTTGTCACATGTATGTGTCACTGTTGTAATATGTCTGTGTCACTGTTGTCACATGTCTGTGTCACTATTTTCACATGTCTGTGTCACTGTTGTCACGTGTGTCTCACTGTTGTCACATGTCTGTGTCACTGTTGTCACATGTCTGTGTCACTATTTTCACATGTCTGTGTCACTGTTGTCACGTGTGTCTCACTGTTGTCACATGTCTGTGTCACTGTTGTCACATGTGTCTCACTGTTGTCACATGTCTGTGTCACTGTTGTCATATGTCTGTGTCACTGTTGTCACATGTCAGTGTCACTGTTGTCACATGTCTATGTCCCTGTTGCCACATGTCTGTGTTCCTGTTGTCACATGTCTGTGTCCCTGTTGTCACATGTCTGTGTCACTGTTGTCACATTCTGTGTCACTGTTGTCACATGTATGTCTCACTTTTGTCACATGTTTGTGTCCCTGTTGTCACATGTGTGTGTTCCTGGTGTCAAGTGTCTGTGTCACTGTTGTCACATGTCTGTGTCCCTGTTGTTACATGTCTGTGTCACTGGTGTCACATTCTATGTCACTGTTGTCACATGACTGTGTCCCTGTTGTCACATTCTGTGTCACTGTTGTCACATGTATGTCTCACTTTTGTCACATGTGTGTGTCCCAGTTGTCACATGTGTGTGTTCCTGGTGTCACATGTCTGTGTCACTGTTGTCACATGTTTGTGTCCCTGTTGTCACATGTCTGTGTCAATGTTGTCACATTCTGTGTCACTGTTGTCACATGACTGTGTCCCTGTTGTCATATGTGTGTTCCTTGTGTCACATGGCTGTGTCCCTGTTGTCACATGTGTGTGTTCCTGTTGTCACATGTCTGTGTCTCTGTTGTTACATGTCTGTGTCACTGTTGTCACATGTCTGTGTCACTGTTGTCACATGTCTGTGTCCCTGTTGTCACATGTATGTCTCACTGTTGTCACATGTGTGTGTCCCTGTTGTCACATGTATGTCTCACTTTTGTCACATGTGTGTGTCCCTGTTGTCACTTGTCTATGTTCCCAAGCTCATGCAGTTAGTTCCCAAGCTCATGCATTATATAGCAGTTAGTTCCCAAGCTCATGCATTATATAACAGTTAGTTCCCAAGCTCATGCATTATATAGCAGTTAGTTCCCAAGCTCATGCACTTAGTTCCCAAGCTCATGCATTATATAGCAGTTAGTTCCCAAGCTCATGCATTATATACAGTTAGTTCCCAAGCTCATGCATTATATAGCAGTTAGTCCCAAGCTATGCATTATATAACAGTTAGTTCCCAAGCTTGCATTAGTCCCATCTGATATAGCAGTTAGTTCCCAAGCTCATGCATTATATAGCAGTTAGTTCCCAAGCTCATGCACTTAGTTCCCAAGCTCATGCATTATATAGCAGTTAGTTCCCAAGCTCATGCATTATATAGCAGTTAGTTCCCAAGCTCATGCATTATATAGCAGTTAGTTCCCAAGCTCATGCATTATATAGCAGTTAGTTCCCAAGCTCATGCATTATATAGCAGTTAGTTCCCAAGCTCATGCATTATATAGCAGTTAGTTCCCAAGCTCATGCATTATATAGCAGTTAGTTCCCAAGCTCATGCATTATATAGCAGTTAGTTCCCAAGCTCATGCATTATATAGCAGTTAGTTCCCAAGCTCATGCATTATATAGCAGTTAGTTCCCAAGCTCATGCATTATATAGCAGTTAGTTCCCAAGCTCATGCATTATATAGCAGTTAGTTCCCAAGCTCATGCATTATATAGCAGTTAGTTCCCAAGCTCATGCATTATATAGCAGTTAGTTCCCAAGCTCATGCATTATATAGCAGTTAGTTCCCAAGCTCATGCATTATATAGCAGTTAGTTCCCAAGCTCATGCATTATATAGCAGTTAGTTCCCAAGCTCATGCATTATATAGCAGTTAGTTTCCAAGCTCATGCATTATATAACAGTTAGTTCCCAAGCTCATGCATTATATAGCAGTTAGTCCCCAAGCTCATGCATTATATAGCAGTTAGTTCCCAAGCTCATGCATTATATAGCAGTTAGTTCCCAAGCTCATGCATTATATAGCAGTTAGTTCCCAAGCTCATGCATTATATAGCAGTTAGTTCCCAAGCTCATGCATTATATAGCAGTTAGTCCCAAGCTCATGCATTATATACAGTTAGTTCCCAAGCTCATGCATTATATAGCAGTTAGTTCCCAAGCTCATGCATTATATAGCAGTTAGTTCCCAAGCTCATGCATTATATAGCAGTTAGTTCCCAAGCTCATGCATTATAAAAGCAGTTAGTTCCCAAGCTCAGGGCATTATTAAGCTCAGCATTTGTTATCCCAAGCTCATGCATTATATAGCAGTTAGTTCCCAAGCTCATGCTTTAAAAGGTTTCCCAAGCTCATGCATTATATAGCAGTTAGTCCCCAAGCTCATGCATTATATAGCAGTTAGTTCACAAGCTCATGCATTATATAGCAGTTAGTTCCCAAGCTCATGCATTATATAGCAGTTAGTTCCCAAGCTCATGCATTATATAGCAGTTAGTCCCCAAGCTCATGCATTATATAGCAGTTAGTCCCAAGCTCATGCATTATATAGCAGTTAGTTCCCAAGCTCATGCATTATATAGCAGTTAGTTCCCAAGCTCATGCATTATATAGCAGTTAGTTCCCAAGCTCATGCATTATATAGCAGTTAGTCCCCAAGCTCATGCATTATATAGCAGTTAGTTCCCAAGCTCATGCATTATATAGCAGTTAGTTCCCAAGCTCATGCATTATATAGCAGTTAGTTCCCAAGCTCATGCATTATATAGCAGTTAGTTCCCAAGCTCATGCATTATAAGCAGTTAGTTCCCAAGCTCATGCATTATATAGCAGTTAGTTCCCAAGCTCATGCATTATATAGCAGTTAGTCCCAAGCTCATGCATTATATAGCAGTTAGTCCCCAAGCTCATGCATTATATAACAGTTAGTTCCCAAGCTCATGCATTATTTAGCAGTTAGTTCCCAAGCTCATGCATTATATAGCAGTTAGTCCCCAAGCTCATGCATTATATAGCAGTTAGTCCCAAGCTCATGCATTATATAACAGTTAGTTCCCAAGCTCATGCAGTTAGTTCCCAAGCTCATGCATTATATAGCAGTTAGTTCCCAAGCTCATGCATTATATAGCAGTTAGTTCCCAAGCTCATGCACTTAGTTCCCAAGCTCATGCATTATATAGCAGTTAGTTCCCAAGCTCATGCACTTAGTTCCCAAGCTCATGCATTATATAACAGTTTGTTCCCAAGCTCATGCACTTAGTTCCAAGCTAGCATTATTCCCAGGTTCCAATGCTCATGCAGTTAGTTCCCAAGCTCATGCATTATATAGCAGTTAGTTCCCAAGCTCATGCATTATATAACAGTTAGTTCCCAAGCTCATGCATTATATAGCAGTTAGTTCCCAAGCTCATGCAGTTAGTTCCCAAGCTCATGCATTATATAGCAGTTAGTCCCCAAGCTCATGCATTATATAGCAGTTAGTTCCCAAGCTCATGCATTATATAGCAGTTAGTTCCCAAGCTCATGCATTATATAACAGTTAGTTCCCAAGCTCATGCACTTAGTTCCCAAGCTCACGCATTATATAGCAGTTAGTTCCCAAGCTCATGCATTATATAACAGTTAGTTCCCAAGCTCATGCACTTATTTCCCAAGCTCATGCATTATATAGCAGTTAGTTCCCAAGGCTCATGCATTATATAGCAGTTAGTTTCCCAAGCTCATGCATTATATAGCAGTTAGTCCCAAGCTCATGCATTATATAGCAGTTAGTTCCCAAGCTCATGCATTATATAGCAGTTAGTTCCCAAGCTCATGCATTATATAGCAGTTAGTTCCCAAGCTCATGCATTATATAGCAGTTAGTTCCCAAGCTCATGCATTATATAGCAGTTAGTTCCCAAGCTCATGCATTATATAGCAGTTAGTTCCCAAGCTCATGCCAGTTATATAGCAGTTAGTTCCCAAGCTCATGCATTATATAGCAGTTAGTTTCCCAAGCCATGCATTATATAGCAGTTAGTCCCAAGCTCATGCATTATATAGCAGTTAGTTCCCAAGCTCATGCATTATATAGCAGTTAGTTCCCAAGCTCATGCCTTATATAGCAGTTAGTTCCAAGCTCATGCATTATATAAGCAGTTAGTTCCCAAGCTCATGCATTATATAGCAGTTAGTTCCCAAGCTCATGCATTATATAGCAGTTAGTTCCCAAGCTCATGCATTATATAGCAGTTAGTTCCCAAGCTCATGCATTATATAGCAGTAGTTCCCAAGCTCATGCATTATATAGCAGTTAGTCCCAAGCTATGCATTATATAGCAGTTAGTTCCAAGCTCATGCATTATATAGCAGTAGTCCCCAAGCTCATGCATTATATAGCAAGTTAGTTCCCAAGCTCATGCATTACTATAGCAGTTAGTTCCCAAGCTCATGCATTATATAGCAGTTAGTTCCCAAGCTCATGCATTATATAGCAGTTAGTCCCCAAGCTCATGCATTATATAGCAGTTTAGTTCCCTAAGCTCATGCATTATATAGCAGTTAGTCCCCAAGCTCATACATTATATAGCAGTTAGTCCCCAAGCTCATGCATTATATAGCAGTTAGTTCCCAAGCTCATGCATTATATAGCAGTTAGTCCCCAAGCTCATGCATTATATAGCAGTTAGTCCCCAAGCTCATGCATTATATAACAGTTAGTTCCCAAGCTCATGCATTATATAGCAGTTAGTTCCCAAGCTCATGCATTATATAGCAGTTAGTCCCCAAGCTCATGCATTATATAGCAGTTAGTCCCCAAGCTCATGCATTATATAACAGTTAGTTCCCAAGCTCATGCAGTTAGTTCCCAAGCTCATGCATTATATAGCAGTTAGTTCCCAAGCTCATGCATTATATAGCAGTTAGTTCCCAAGCTCATGCATTATATAGCAGTTAGTTCCCAAGCTCATGCATTATATAGCAGTTATTTCCCAAGCTCATGCATTATATAGCAGTTAGTTCCCAAGCTCATGCATTATATAGCAGTTATTTCCCAAGCTCATGCATTATATAGCAGTTAGTTCCCAAGCTCATGCATTATATAGCAGTTAGTCCCAAGCTCATGCATTATATAGCAGTTATTTCCCAAGCTCATGCATTATATAGCAGTTAGTTCCCAAGCTCATGCATTATATAGCAGTTAGTCCCAAGCTCATGCATTATATAGCAGTTAGTTCCCAAGCTCATGCATTATATAGCAGTTAGTTCCCAAGCTCATGCATTATATAGCAGTTAGTCCCAAGCTCATGCATTATATAGCAGTTAGTTCCCAAGCTCATGCATTATATAACAGTTAGTTCCCAAGCTCATGCATTATATAGCAGTTAGTTCCCAAGCTCATCATTATAATATGCAGTTAGTCCCCAAGCTCATGCATTATATAGCAGTTAGTTCCAAGCTCATGCATTATATAGCAGTTAGTCCCAAGCTCATGCATTATATAGCAGTTAGTCCCAAGCTCATGCATTATATAACAGTTAGTTCCCAAGCTCATGCATTATATAGCAGTTAGTTCCCAAGCTCATGCATTATATAGCAGTTAGTTCCCAAGCTCATGCATTATATAGCAGTTAGTTCCCAAGCTCATGCATTATATAACAGTTAGTTCCCAAGCTCATGCAGTTAGTTCCCAAGCTCATGCATTATATAGCAGTTAGTTCCCAAGCTCATGCATTATATAGCAGTTAGTTCCCAAGCTCATGCATTATATAGCAGTTAGTTCCCAAGCTCATGCATTATATAGCAGTTAGTTCCCAAGCTCATGCATTATATAGCAGTTAGTTCCAACTCATGCAGTTAGTTCCCAAGCTCATGCATTATATAGCAGTTAGTTCCCAAGCTCATGCACTTAGTTCCCAAGCTCATGCATTATATAGCAGTTAGTTCCCAAGCTCATGCATTATATAGCAGTTAGTCCCCAAGCTCATGCATTATATAGCAGTTAGTTCCCAAGCTCATGCATTATATAGCAGTTAGTTCCCAAGCTCATGCACTTAGTTCCCAAGCTCATGCATTATATAGCAGTTAGTTCCCAAGCTCATGCATTATATAGCAGTTAGTTCCCAAGCTCATGCATTATATAGCAGTTAGTTCCCAAGCTCATGCATTATATAGCAGTTAGTTCCCAAGCTCATGCATTATATAGCAGTTAGTTCCCAAGCTCATGCATTATATAGCAGTTAGTTCCCAAGCTCATGCATTATATAGCAGTTAGTTCCCAAGCTCATGCACTTAGTTCCCAAGCTCATGCATTATATAGCAGTTAGTTCCCAAGCTCATGCATTATATAGCAGTTAGTTTCATAAGCTCATGCATTATATAGCAGTTAGTTCATAAGCTCATGCATTATATAGCAGTTAGTTCATAAGCTCATGCATTATATAGCAGTTAGTCCCCAAGCTCATACATTATATAGCAGTTAGTTCCCAAGCTCATACATTATATAGCAGTTAGTTTCCCAGCCTATGCCTTATAAAGCCATTAGTTCCCAAGCTCATACCTTATATAGCCATTAGTTCTCAAGCTCATGTCTTATATAGCAATTAGTTCCCAAACTCATGCCTTATATAGCCATTAGTTCCCAAGCTCATGCCTTATATATCAATTAGTTCCCACGCTCATGCATTATATAGCAATTAGTTCTCATGTTCATGCCTTATATAGCAATTAGTTCCCACGCTTATGCCTTATATAGCAATTAGTTCCCAAGCTCATATCTTAAATAGCAATTAGTACCCAAACTGCCTTATATAGCAATTAGTTCTCACGTTCATGCCTTATATAACAATTATCTCCCAATGTTATGCTTTAAATAGAGATGTTTTCTTATGTTTATATCTGAAATAATGTTAAGCTCTCATTGTTATGTCTTATGTAACAATCAATTCCTATGTTTATGCCCTAAATAACAATTAGTTCCCATGTTTATGCCTTATACTCTTAAAACAATTAGTTCCCTTGTTTGTGCCTTATAAAACAATTAGTTCCCTTGTTTGTGCCTTATATAACAATTAATTTATATGTTTATGCTGTATATAACAATTAGTTTCTATGTTTACGCTGTATATAACAATTAGATCCCATGTTTATAATTTATAAAACGTTTGTCAGGTCTTAGTGAGATATAACTGAGCTACCGTATGACAGTAGACGGTACTACCTGCTTTCTCTTAGCGCGGAATGTTGGGCGGCGCTTACCAAACCCTACACTCCACATTCGGGCGGAGGAACGCAATTGGGGGGGGGGGGGGGTACAAAGCTTAGCCTAGTGCGAGGAAATGCAACCTAAAGACTAAATGTCATATATCGTCAAATCTTGAAACTACTCAGAGACGGGTTTAACTGTTGGGCCTGCATCGAGACACTTCCATCCCCCATTTAGAGAGATGAATCCTATAAGGTGTAACGAATACATCCTTGTACTCAGGGCAATTTTGCCCACCCTTTAGAGACATAAATCCTTAGGGTATACCACCACGCACCAAATCATGCCAACCTTAAAGCGCGGCAGGATGGTATGCCATATAGCCGCCGAAATAAAGCCACCCTTGCTAGGGGCATAGCCCAGGCTCGGGAGTGGGTCCTCGCGGACCGACTCGAGCGAGTTGCAGCCACCGGGCGATACCCAGCGCTGCGGGGACAGGACCAGGGCGCGGACCAACGTTCCCGGAAGTGGGAGCAGCTTAAAGATGAAACCACTGCTGATTTGCGGTTTGTAAATGACGGGGGGGGGGGGGGGGGGGGGGGGGGGGGGGCATGCGAGCCGGCCATTGAGCCTCCACGTTCAAAGCCACGCACCCTGAAACCCATCCAGACCGAGTCGGCGCCCAAAGCCATGCACCCTGAAACCCATCCAGATCGAGTTGGCGCCCAAAGCCACGCACATCCTTCCAGGCCGAGCCAGCGCGCCCAGCATCCGAAGAGTGCCCAAACGATGAAGGTGCAGGGCCTCTCACCTTGAGCCATGCACACTGAGATGAGCCACTGGAATATAAGCTTGAGCGTGAGGTTGCTTGGAGCTTGACCGTCTATCGGGCGACCGTGCCCGACGGTCACAACTACCCCGATCCGGATGTATTTCTTGACATACTGCTCTCACCCACCAGGGAGCTGATTGAGAAAGCGATAGAGAGGTACGGTGGTATAAAGATGGATATGTGCCTACATGCACGGTATTGGCGCAGAAACGAAGACAACTCTCTGTCGGTGACCTTACATCCCACAGACTGTAGTAGAACTAGTACAATGATGTCCCACCATGGAACAACTCTCTGACCTTACATCCCACAGACTGTAGTAGAACTAGTACAATGATGTCCCACCATGGAACAACTCTCTGACCTTACATCCCACATACTGTAGTAGAACTAGTACAATGATGTCCCACCATGGAACAACTCTCTGACCTTACATCCCACAGACTGTAGTAGAACTAGTATAGTGAGGTCCCTCCATGGGACAAATCTCTGACCTTACATCCTACAGACTGTAGTAGAACTAGTATAGTGAAGTCCCACCATGGGACAACTATCTGACCTTACATCCTACAGACTGTAGTAGAACTAGTATAGTGAAGTCCCACCATGGGACAACTATCTGACCTTACATCCTACATACTGTAGTAGAACTAGTATAGTGAGGTCCCTCCATGGGACAACTCTCTGACCTTACATCCTACAGACTGTAGTAGACCTATGGGACAGCTCTCTGACCGTGACCTTACTTCCCACAGACTGTACAGGGCACGAGATGGTGGGATGTTGCAAGATGGCGCTGCAGTCGAGTCACGTGGGCAACATTCTCAGAAACTACCTGGTGGCGGTCAAGTACGGACTCTCTGACGTCATGGACAGAATGATCAACATCATCAGACGTAACTTCCTGTGTGTCTCGCGCACCCGGGAGTTCCTCTCACTTCCAGTGGAGTACGTCATGGTTGGTAACTTCACACGCGTTGTGTATACATTACGTCATTGCCCCATAATTTCTGCACTAATTCTCATCTACTGTTGTTTGTGTACACGTCAGGTCACGTCTCCCATAATTTCTGCACTAATTCTCATCTACTGTTGTTTGTGTACACGTCAGGTCACGTCTCCCATAATTTCTGCACTAATTCTCATCTACTGCTGTTTGTGTGTACACGTCAGGTCACGTCTCCCATAATTTCTGCACTAATTCTCATCTACTGTTGTTTGTATGTACACGTCAGGTGTAATAACTTCAATAATAACTTCCAATAACTTCAAACCTAGTTCTCAAGAAAGCTTTAATATAGTGACATTAATAAAATCATGTTTATTAGACAGAAAACAAGTAGTATCACACAATAAATCTCTATCCCAAGCCATTACCATTAATATTGGAGTACCTCAGGGGTCTATACTTGGCCCTCTGTTATTTGCCATTTATATAAATGATCTTTCCTTCCATTATATCTATCGTCGTCCTGCGATCTATTTGCAGACGACTGCACAGTATATACAAACGCTATCGATAGTAATGTGCTAGAATTATTCTTGCAACAGGAAATAAATAGTGTAGTTAACTGGAGTCATGCAAACCGCATGCAAATTAACATTTCTAAAACAAAAACTATGTTAATAGGAACCGTTCGAATCGCAGAAGTGACTTATGAGAGTATGGAGCCGGTCGCTCAGAAAGTCGTGGCGTGCTGATGAGCGTAATCTAGCCTAGGAATTAACATACAGCTGAATGATGCTGGTGTTGACCGCAATATCCTGAAGCAGGATGAAAACGCGAAAAAAAAATAAATAGGAACCAGGCAAAGACTTCACATGCTAAACTAGCAGAGAACTCTACAGCTGCACATTGGTAGCATGCCTATAGAAAGTGTAACCGAGCACAAGGCACTGGGTCTTATCATAGATCAAAATCTAACCTTTAACTCACATGTTCATGCTCTAGTTAAACAAAATAGCCAAAAAAGTATACCAACTTGCCAAAATTAAAAATTTCCTTGAAGAAAACACAAGAAAGATATTCTATACTTCCCACATACAAACACATATTGATTATATTATTGCTCCACAATCTGGGATGGATGCTCCAAATCAATAACAAAACGCCTTTATTCACCCCAAAAAAAGGGTAATTCGTTTAATTAATGGTGAAAAGCTTACCGACAATTCTAACCTACATGAACGTCTTCAGTTACTGCCACTCCACAAACGCCTACTTTTTAATAAGGCTAAACTAATCTGAAGCGGGTTTGTAACCACTAGACCATGCGGCATACGCTGTACCCGCTTCACACGCCAGTGATCCGGGGTTTGTTTCCGGGTCCGGTCAAGGAAATGCACTACTGACGAGCTCAAACGAGAGCGAAACTCGAGTCTAGTGCTTCCACATTGACGTGGATAGGCCTTAGGTTCATACCAGAATACGATCAGCGTTGCCAGTAGTGGGTTGTACTCAATATTTAATGAATTATTGATTATTTTTCATGCGTTTTAATACTTACTGTCAAAGACTCGAACGCAACCCCTCCACCGGGGAGAGCAGTCAACCTCGAGGAGACCAGGAGGTGATCCGGTGCCCGAGGGAAGGGCAGGGGAGATGAGGAAATAGGAGATGGTTAACCATTCTCTCATGAGACACGCAGGCGTGGTTCAGAGAGTTAGCACTCTGATCACGACAGTATCACGCCTCGTGGTAGCCACAGAGAAGTTGAGTGCCCACTCAACATACCACGGCTGCGATCAACGTGCCATGTGAGGTAACACGCACCAAGGTCAAGGTCGATCCGCGTGGTGTGTGACCACGGGATGAGAGAACGTCAGACCGGGGACGGGACTTGTAGTGTGCACATCGTAGAATAGCGATAGGGGTTTTTGTGTAACCAAATAGATAGAATATTAGCATAGGCGTTAGCAATTAGTGATAGGTAATTCTGTGGCTTTGTGTGTGGGTTTAATAGCGACTGTAATGTACTTGTAGCGAGCCAACGGCAATAAAATGGACCATTTATTTTCCTCGCACACGACTTGCAAGTTTTCTTGTATGGTGTGGGAGAAGTATCCGATGATGCCTGTCAGATGAGTTGTTGACAGGCAAGGATAATTGTGGTGTCAGAAGTGAAGCTTGAACGAAAGTTCAAGCTAATCCACTCATCCACGGCTCTAGACTAGGGTTTAATTTGTGTCAGTGACGGTAATTTGTGCAGACAAGAACAAATTGCGGGCTAAGGTTGTGCCTATCGTGACGAAATATATTGTGTAATTTTGTTTATTAAATGATTGTTTAGTTAAATCATGTGTTCTTCAAAGTTGTAAGTATTGATATTCTTATTTTCTTCTATTTATATATGTATTTACCAATTTATTTATGAATAAGTACCAAAGATGATTCATGGCGGAGCGATACACAGCCAGCCGACATTATCGATTTTTGCAAGCTAAAAATAGCGCTGAGCCTCTGACGTAGGAGAATTGACACGCAGTTTTCCTAAGTCATTAGCATTCAGCAATCGAGTGTTTACAAAATCGTCAAGCTGCTGCTCGCCTGAATCTGTACTTTATATTATTTATTAATTGTTTATTTGAGTTGATAAATGAATATATTTATTTATTTGAACAGTATTATGGTATTTTTATTTATTTAAAAGAAGTTATTCATATTTTTGATCGTACTTTTTCTTTGTTTACCGTCACGATGGAACTATTTTTGGCCAAGCAGATCAAACTTGAGCTGCACAACACTTACATAGATTAACTAGGTTAGTGACGAAAGGCAGATACGGATAGAACGAAGACAGGACATTGACATTAAATATTAATTAACACAAATTCTAGTTGTTCGTGGGCAAGTCATTGTCATTGTCCTTAGTTGTCGGGAAAATCATATCGTACAGTAGGTAGATTACTGCTGCTCTGCATATCAGAGTCAACAACACCTGAGTGTGGATGCCGAGATGCCAAATAAAGTGTCCTGATTACGAAACGTGTGTCTATCCCAAAGAACCAAACAAGGTGACCTGTGTTACCGGAGTTCAGTTCCCTGATTCTCGGGAACATTAAGTTGAGTATACCTAATATTTTTGGCATGCAATGTGATTAATAGTGCATCTCATTTTCAGCTTGTGATACACTAGCATAATTCTGTGCTCTGATTTTCCAAGATAAAATTTGTTTCAACAAATAAACTGAGAGTACAGTTGGTAGTGCTCAGCGAGTGACAAACATAACATATCAAAGATATATAAGTAATTAGAGATTTCAGTATAGGTCAACGCTAGCTAATTACCTAACAACATGGCAACATTAGAGGACTTTATAAAAGCTGGTAAGCAATTACAATATACAAGTAAAGAGCTAGAAGAATATGCTGATAAGAGATTTAAAGAAATAAAGGATGCTGAGAGAGACGAACGTGCACGAGAGAGACAACAACAAAAGGAAAAAGAAGAACGAGATAGACAACAACAAAAGGAAAAAGAAGAACGAGATGGACAACATCAGAAAGAACTAGCTGAAATAAATAAACAAAAAGAATTGGACATCAAGCTAAAACAGTTAGAACATGATAAAGAGGTTAAACAAAAAGAATTAGAAGTTAAACAACAACAGTTGGAACATGATAAGGAGATTAAGCTAAAGCAATTAGATCAGGAGAAAGAAGTAAAACAAAGAGAATTAGAGCTAAAGGAAAAACAAATACAAGTAGAATCAGAGACACAATTAAAGATGAAAGAAATGGATGTAGACTCACACGCAGAGATCTCTGCCACTAAATTACAAAGTCAACAAGAGGAAAATAAGTTCAATAAATACAAAAATATTATCAAACCATATTGTAAAGAGGATTCCATATCAGCCTGGACAGAGAATGTAGAGTATCAATTTAAATATCACCAAGTTCCAATAGAGATGTGGGCTATGATTTATATGAAGAATCTGAGTGGTGAGCCCCTTAAAGTGATAGAATCTATACCAACTTGAGCTTAGATCTGACTATCAATACATCCATGATAGGATTATGCAGCACTTTTTACTTGATGCCCCTGGGTATCAAGTTCAGTTCTCAAATTTAAAACCTAAACCTACTGAGACTTTTATTGATTATGTTTCAAATGTTCAGAGTGTACTACATAGGTGGCTTAAAGCAGCTAACATAGGAAAAGACTTTGATAGATTAAAAGATTTAATAGCTACGGATAAAGTTATATCCACTATACCATCTCCTTTTGCTAAATTTTTGCAGCAGTCAGACATTGAGAACATCGAGCAGTTTGAAAAGAAAGGCTCAGCATATTTTTCTTCTAACAGAGATATTTTTAAGACTTCAAATGACTCTGAAATAGTTTCCTTTGTGAAAGACCAACCAAAAAACTATCAGAGTAACAGAAAACCCTTTCAGAAACACGACAACAAAGATAGGAAAGTGTCAAAATGTATTTACTGTCAACTTTTGCATGACACTTATTCTATGTGTGACAAATCGCCAAACTATCCGGCGCATCTTGAAAATGTTATCAAGAAGCAACAAAGTAAAAGATCTGCATACAGGCGTGCAATCAAATGTTTTTTTTTTGTTCCAGCTATGGCCATTATTCAAATAAGTGCCTTGGCCGCCAACGTATGAAAGCCAACAATGCTATTTTGATTGATACTTCTTCTGATAGTGGTAGTGAGACTGAGTGTGAAGTTGAGAATGTATTACCTTTCAAAGAGTCTGAAGATGTCTGTTGTGTGAACGATGTGTTAAGCTTTGACAATTGTGACCAATGTTACCAATTTCATGCAGACGGAAAATTAGAATGTGGACATACAGTACCATGCTCAACTGAGAGTGTAAATGCAGCATTAGCCTCCAGAGGCAAGTTAGTGTTCCACAATGCAATGGTCAACGACAGACCATGCCAATGTTTGCTGGACAGCGGCAGTACCCTTATTGGTCTTAGAAAGGATCTAGCGAGTCCAGGTGATTATACAGGCGACTCTGTTAAATGCCGAACCTTTTCGGGTAACATTGAAATTTACCCTTTGGCCAAAGCCCGTATTAACACTCCTTTCCTTTCGGGTACCTTTACTTGTGCAATACTTGACAACCCTTGTACTGATTTGATTTTGGGTTCCTTACCCCAACTGAAACAATGTACTAGTGATGAAATAGCTGCATGGGAAAGATTAAATGCAGCTAATGCAACTACTAGAGTAGACACTGTAAAACATCATGACACACTACAACATGAGAGACTACTGGTGCTTTCTCCAACTGGCACAGATGATACCAACAGACAGAAATTCATAGAACAGCAGAAAGCTGATCCTAGTGTGTCTCCTTATTTAAAATTAATGAAAGAAAGAGCCAAAGTGACCAAAAATGTCATCATGGTTCTTTAAACCTAATAATGGCTTTCTTACTAGATATTTTACAACTGATAACCATGAGAATCAGCAAACGGTGCGACCTGTACAACACCGCCTAACTGTGCAAAAAACTGCACATGAGTCACCGCTTGCTGGTCACCTGGCAAAAGACAAAACCAGGCCTAGATTTCAGACTCATTTTCATTGGCCAGGGTTTTTGAATGATATGAAATTATTTTATCGTTTTTGTAATGTCGGTCAACAATTATTACATAAGATTAAACATCCCACAGCTAAAGTACTACCTTCTACTCTGGCTTCTAGGCCTTTGAGAGGGAGGGTCAAATTTACCAATACACAAACAAGGGTGCTTGAACAATTGGTCGTAAACCAGATCAAAACATACTCCAGTTACTGCCAGACAAATAAAATGGCAAGGACCATTCAAGGTGGTACGTAAGATTTCAAATGTTGACTATGAAATATCGATAAACGGACACTTAAAGATATTCCATGTCAACAGGTTGAAACTTTACTTTTCACGACAAGAGACAAGAGTAGAGACAGACGAACACAGTGCACCCACACCTAATAATAAGACGACAGACATACATAGCGCAACTACACTAAGTTAGCGGGACTGGCAAATCCGACAAGATGCATACATGTAGTGAGCTTACAGAATACGCATGATATATGTTTCCATACTGATGACTGGACAACACACTTACTGAAACTAAGACATGTCTTTGACAGAGTGCGACTCTTCGGTCTCACTGTCAAACCGAGCAAAGTTGAATTAGGGCCTAAAAGAAATTCATTTTTTGGGTCATGTCATTTCACAGGGTCAACTTAAGACCGACAATAGAATTATTACAAAAATTATGAATCTGACTATGCCTACCACAAAGCAGCAGGTCAGAAGCCTTTTGGGATTATTATATTACTATAGCAAACGAATATCAAATTTAAGGGAAATTACAAGTGTATTTTCCAATTATTTAAAAACATCTGTAAAATGAAATGTCAAAGATGCATTATTAATTTCTGCATTGTCAAAATTGAAAATCCTTTTTAGTAATTTTCCAATACTCCGCTTGCCTAATCCTAGGCTCGTTTATTATTCTAGGACAGATGCCAGCAGTACTAGGCCAATTTTTTGAGGGCATCTTCCACCCGATTTGCTACGTGAACCGTAAGATCACACCTGCTGAGTCCAGATATTCCAGATCAGAGTTGAAAACCCTAAGCGTCATCTATGCGGTGAGAAAGCTCCATCGATTTCTGGCGGATGTTCACTGCATTGTCCAGACCGACAACTCCCCGATCACGGTCATACAGAGTGGTGTGCATCGAAATGACCGGATATACAGGTGGTCACTAATTTTACCATCTGAGGTAGAAATACCTGAAATTCCACATAGAAGTGTAGATTGATAGTTATTACATGAGTACATAATAATATTCTATGTGAAATATGTTACATATACATCGAAATTATGTACTTAATCATGTACCAAGAACAGTGAACTATCAGGTGTCCGTAAACATCAAGTGAAGAACTGTGCGTCGAAAACATATACATCACCGTGTGAATTGGGACAGCTCATTACCTACTAAGCTCCATTCCGGTGTATCATTTGTGTTAAGCGCAGAAAACAGTGTCAGAACAGTACAAAATTACAGAAAATACTGAAACACGAAAATACTGATCTACGACACCAGCGAACTCTACAGGTGCACTACCGATAGGACACGAGTATGACTGTGCAATGTATTTCAGATACCCAGGCCAAGTGTGTATATATAGTATGCCTATAAAACCAATGTACATACATGAAGGCAACAACTAACCTGAGGTAGCTGAATACCATGTATATAAACTTATTGTGATATGTAAGATAACATTTTAAGATGGTGATAAATTAGAGGTAGAATAGGAGATATAATAGTTTTCATTTATTTTAATAGGTTAGACAGTTCAGTAATTAACCCACTTACTTAGCGTAAAATTAAATTAGAATAGTAATTTAGACGTAAGAATAGGTAATTACAAACTAAATTAAAGTTTTGATAGGAATAGTACCATTTATGTTGTTACATTTCATTTAGCTTCAGTGCAGTGCAGTTCATTCCATCCTAATGAAACCATACCATCTAGCAAACATTACCAGTTACTATTAACATCATTTTACATCATAATAGGATAAAAAGATTAGATAAGTGGACATACATCATTTACACCATTTAAATTAAGAACATCATTCATATAATTTCTTTATGCATTTAAAAACATTACTTAGAATAGTTTTAGAAAAGTACATAATTGGTGCTCACATTATCCATGGCATTAAGGTACATAACTCAGATCACATCAATTCCATTTAAATAGTTAGATTACATCCCTTAGATTAGATAAACATAAGGATTAATATAAGCATATCATATAATTAACATGACAAAATTTAGTAAATTAGTTAACACATTAAATACATATTTATAGAATTAATATTAGTATGTTAGGATTTAGAGTTTTATTTTAGTAGAACATAGTGGATGATAACACCAAGGGGACAAACCATCAACCCTTTCTCGTCCATGTAAATATATGGTAAATACATGACTCGTGCAGCGATTGTTGCACAGTCATTGAGCTCAACTTTCTAAAACTGAGCCAAACCTGTACAGTGTCACTCCAAGGTTTTTAAATAATCGGGAGAATAAAAGATGTGTGACAGAATTAAGGGTGAAAGGAGTGTGACAGAAGTGTGAAAGTGAGAGCGAATGGAAAATATACGGGAGAAAGTAAATCAGTCGGCGAGTTTTTCTGCTGCCTAGCGCGACTTTTAATTTTTGTCTGCGTTGGATGTTGGTTGTCGTTGGTTAAAATGTGCTAGTGTGAATGTGTTGTCTGTAGTATAGTTTACAACTTAGATTAAAGTATTTTAAGTTTCATAACAAGGGAACGTGGTCACGAATTAGTGTTATACACCTGTGTGTGGCCACATTTAACCAAATTATGGCACTTAAAAACTAACATACATACACATAAACGTTAGAAAGATAGGTTAGAAGCTAGATTAGAATATTAATTACATCCAAACACGCAAACAACCAGAAAAACAAACATATAAATTACATACACATTTTTTAGATCAAAGGGAGATAACTTCGGGTCAGGGGACATAATAGACAACGAAACACTAACTTAACAGTGAAATAGAACTTTACACGCGGAAGCGAAGTAGGTAAAGCCTGTCGCACACACCTTGTGTAATGGTTGTTAAATATTATATGGGGGACATGAAGCAATTCATGTGTTGACCCTAAGAAAGTCAACTTTGTATGGGTAGTAAGTTAATTTACTATGTGAGGGCAGGTCTTATAAGACAACGGTCCGGTTCAGACATACCTCTAATCAATATAATATTGCATGTGAGAAGAGGGCTCACGCCAACCAGACAAGTTTGTGGCGATTGCCAGTAGCCAAGTAAAGTATTACTACATTGTGACAATAGTCAGTAGAAGTCTATTAGAGTGCCCAAAGCCAAATTATCTAGTCTTTGACAAAAATTAGAGACACTAATTTTTTTTAGAAACCCCTTGCGTCACAACCAATGAGTGAAAGTTGATGACGCAACACAGGAGGGGAGGGTGTGTGTCAAAGACTCGAACGCAACCCCTCCACCGGGGAGAGCAGTCAACCTCGAGGAGACCAGGAGGTGATCCGGTGCCCGAGGGAAGGGCAGGGGAGATGAGGAAATAGGAGATGGTTAACCATTCTCTCATGAGACACGCAGGCGTGGTTCAGAGAGTTAGCACTCTGATCACGACAGTATCACGCCTCGTGGTAGCCACAGAGAAGTTGAGTGCCCACTCAACATACCACGGCTGCGATCAACGTGCCATGTGAGGTAACACGCACCAAGGTCAAGGTCGATCCGCGTGGTGTGTGACCACGGGATGAGAGAACGTCAGACCGGGGACGGGACTTGTAGTGTGCACATCGTAGAATAGCGATAGGGGTTTTTGTGTAACCAAATAGATAGAAAATTAGCATAGGCGTTAGCAATTAGTGATAGGTAATTCTGTGGCTTTGTGTGTGGGTTTAATAGCGACTGTAATGTACTTGTAGCGAGCCAACGGCAATAAAATGGACCATTTATTTTCCTCGCACACGACTTGCAAGTTTTCTTGTATGGTGTGGGAGAAGTATCCGATGATGCCTGTCAGATGAGTTGTTGACACTAACTGTAAGTTTGTTGTCTACGATTAACTTCATAAGTGATGTAGAATGAAATAATGTATGAGAGGAAATAGACAAGAAGGGCAGAATGACAGACGTGCCCAATTCTTAACCCTTTGAAAATAAAGTTCGTTCGTTCTTTCGTTCTTGTACTCACTGATGTACATAAAGAACAACTGCAACTTGTACTCACTGGATGCGCTACAATTGCCACAATGGAAATATGTCCGTGGATTTGAACATTGCCGACCTCTTGGTGGAGTATTTGTTACGTCATTTTCGGATGGCAGATATGAATGGAACTAACACTTCATGTACACGTCTGTTGAGACATGCCGACACGCCAGCTGAAACCTTGGAATCATGTACACGTCTTTTGAGACATGCCGACACGCCAGCTGAAACCTTGGACGAATTGTGACAGGAATATAATTGTCGAAGTAATATCCTGAGATGCATACAACCTCTCAGTTAAGACCTGACCAACACCTGACTTAACCGTGTGTGCTCATTTGAGACAGGGGCTCCGACCCTCAACCCTTTCGCCGGTAATAGGTGAGATTGCGCGCCAAAATCACGTGTCTGATTGACTTCTGATTGGTGATCAGATGAGACCTTTCCGCTGATCGTGTTTACACTTGTTCTACTGGCGCACGATCGCACCGAAAACGGTGGTTGCCATGATGATAATGAAGGTTGTGATGATGATTATGAAGGTTGTGATGATGATTATGCCGGTCTCCCTGTCGAGGGTGTTCTTAATCCCGTATACTCACGTACGAAAGACAGCTGCGCGAGATTCGGCAGCGGATCGCGTCGCGCTGGTTACTTACGGGGATATGTGAGTCCGTCAGAAAGCAATGGTAAACTACTTAACGTAAAACTTGTCAAGACATCAACAGCAGCTGAAAAATGCTGGTGTTGACTGCAATGTCCTGTACAGGATATGCGAATTAAAAAAATGTTGATAATTATGAAGGTAGTGAACATGACGACAATGATGATGACGATGATGATACTGATTTGGATGATGATGGTTATTATGAAGGAAGTGATGATGATTATGAAGGAAGTGATGATGATGATGACGATGATGATGAGAATGATGAAGATAACAATAAGAGCAAACTGTCATATCTGTGACCACAGATCTTCATGGGCGACTCCTACCTGAACATTCAGAATGAGCTGGACATGTTTGTCACCGCCCTCATGTGGATCGACTACAACAAGCAGGACAGGATCGCTCACTCAGGTACAGCTCTCTTTCTCCTGCATTGTTCAACTGATCATATTTCTTGTCCCCCTACTTTGTTCATCTGTTCATATTTCTTGTCCTCTGTCAGAGTCTCACCCGGAGTTACAAGGCGTTGTCTGTACCAACGCCAGTCAATGCAAGGCTGAACTATGATAAACACTACAGTTATAACGCGGCGTCGTCGACAACGCCGCTTTATAACTGTAGTGTTTATCATAGTTCAGCCTTGCATTGACTGGCGTTGGTACAGACAACGCGTTGTAACTCCGGGTGAGACTCTGACATCCTCCCACATTGTTCATCTCTTCATATTTCTTGTCCTCCCACATTGTCCATCTCTTCATATTTCTTGTCCTCCCACATTGTCCATCTGTTCATATTTCTTGTCCTCCCACATTGTTCAACTGATAATATTTCTTTTCCTCCCACATTGTCCATCTGTTCATATTTCTTGTCCTCCCACATTGTTCAACTGATAATATTTCTTGTCCTCCCACATTGTCCATCTGTTCATATTTCTTGTCCTCCCACATTGTCCATCTGTTCATATTTCTTTTCCTCCCACCTTGTTCATATGATCATATTAGTTTAGTCTAGTTTAGTTTAGTTTAGTTTAGTCGGTGGATCAACATCACGGCACACGGGTGTAACCCATAAGTGCTCCACTCTCCTCCTAGCTCAAACCTGAGTTTGGAGAAACTCAGCTCAGTGCACGAATTCCGTAGCACCGGCGAGGATCCTGAAATACTTTGGGTAGATTTTAAACTCGAAATTTTGCCGGGCAGCGCCGTTTGGCTACTCTTTTTCGATTTCCAACTGCCAAGGGATTTTTTATGTGTGGAACAATACACACGGGCGTCCGATCTCACTACCCAGAGACAACAATACACACGGGCGTCCGATCTCACTACCCAGAGACAACAATACACACGGGCGTCCGATCTCACTACCCAGAGACCGGGGGACATGTCATTACTAGAAGTCCATGTGAAATAAATCCCGGGCCTCACCGGGGCTTGAATCCGGGACCTCCAGCACTCGAGGCGGACACCATATCTCGAGACCACGCAGCCCCTCATATGATCATATTTCTTGTCCTCCCATATGGTTCATCTTGTTACATTTCTCATCGTCCCACTTTGTTTATCATATTCTAGCAATCATCTTTTCGCATTCATTATTGTATTCTCTTTCTCATCTTGCCATATTAGTAATCTTAACAATTTATTCATCTTATCATAATGACAATGTTATGTTTTGTTTTCATCTTGTCATATTACTCATCTTGCTCTGTTTCTCACATTATCTTATTTATCATCATCCCATAGTGTTTATGTTAACCAATTTCTCATAGTATCTTTTAAAATTATCTGATAGTTCACCTGATCCTGTTATTTTATTTATCATCTTCCCATTCTGTTAATCTTACATGACGACGGTAGCCTTGTACAAGATGGAAAACATTCTGACCAATATAAAGATGTCGCTTGCAACCAGAAAAAAAAGCGTGTGAAGTGCTACATAGAACCTATACTTGTGTATGGATGTGAAGTGCTACATAGAACCTATACTTGTGTATGGATGTGAAGTGCTACATAGAACCTATACTTGTGTATGGATGTGAAGCGTGAACAATGAGCAGGGAAGCTGAAAAACATCTGATGGTTGTGGAAATATGTGTTTTGGGGAAAATTCAAAGACTACCATGGACAGTCAGAAAATGCAATGTTAGGTCCTACAAGAAACACATGAGTACCGTACATTGATGACCATAAATTAGACGTAGACAGTTTTTTTTTTCTTTTTTGGGGTCACGTTATGAGAAGATATACATTGGAGAACTTGGTGACAACTGGCAAGATTGAGGGGAAGAGACCAAGGGGAAGGCAGAGAAGTAATTACATGGATGGCTTGGCCACGTGGCGTGGTAGAGACAAGAACACTGAGCTGATCCACGACTTTGGTGATCGCGTGAGATGGCGAAGTATGAACGCCCACGCTTATCGGCATGGCACATGATGATGATGACATGAAGACTGAATCTCTCTCTCTCTTCCATTCACTGGTATGTGGTCAGTGACTCCATGTCCAATCAACAGGACATACCACGGCGAGTACGGACCTACTACTACTACTACTACTACTACTACTACTACTACTACTACTACTACTACTACTACTACTACTGCTGCTGCTGCTGCTGCTGCTGCTGCTGCTGCTGCTGCTGCTGCTACTACTACTACTACTACTACTACTACTACTACTACTACTACTGCTGCTGCTACTACTACTACTACTACTACTACTACTATTACTACTACTACTACTACTACTACTACTACTACTACTACTACTACTGCTACTACTACTACTACTACTACTACTACTACTACTACTACTACTACTACTGCTGCTGCTGCTGCTGCTGCTGCTACTACTACTACTACTACTACTACTACTACTACTACTCTAATACCATACCGACAGCTCACTCAATGTTCGACCTACATTCCCACAGGCCGAGTGCTCAAGTGCGTCAGGTACGCGTACATTGACCCCGCGGACATCGTCCAGTACGTGGAGCCCAACCTCCATTTGTTCACGGGCCAGGACGGAGCCGAGGCACTGGTCAACCTCTATAAGTATGTGCCTGTGTCTATGCCATGTGTCTATGTCTATGCCATGTGTCTATGTCTATGCCATGTCACTGTGTCTATGCCATGTCACTGTGTGTATGCCATGTGTCTGTGTCTATGCCATGTGTCTGTGTCTATGCCATGTGTCTATGTCTATGCCATGTTACTGTGTCTATACCATGTCACCGTGTCTATGCCATGTCACTGTGTCTATGTCATGTGTCTGTGTCTGTGTCATGTGTCTGCGTCTATGTCATGTGTCTGTGTCTATGTCATGTGACTGTGTCTATGTCATGTGTCTGCGTCTATGTCATGTGTCTGTGTCTATGCCATGTGACTGTGTCTATGTCATGTGTCTGCATCTATGCCATGTGACTGTGTCTATGTCATGTGACTGTGTC
Organism: Cepaea nemoralis; assembly: GCA_014155875.1. NCBI lineage: Eukaryota > Metazoa > Mollusca > Gastropoda > Stylommatophora > Helicidae > Cepaea > Cepaea nemoralis. The sequence goes on along the minus strand of JACEFZ010022936.1, from coordinate 27,161 downwards.
TATGTCATGTGTCTGTGTCTATGTCATGTGTCTGTGCCTATGCCATGTGTCTGTGTCTATGTCATGTGTCTGTGTCTATGTCATGTGTCTGCGTCTATGCCATGTGACTGTGTATATGTCATGTGTCTGCATCTATGTCATGTGTCTGTGTCTATGTCATGTGTCTGTGTCTATGTCATGTGTCTGCGTCTATGCCATGTGACTGTGTCTATGTCATGTGTCTGCGTCTATGTCATGTGTCTGTGTCTGTGTCATGTGACTGTGTCTATGTCATGTGTCTGTGTCTATGCCATGTCACTTTGTTTATGCCATGCGTCTGTGACTATGCCATGTGTCTGTGTCTATGTCATGTGTCTATGTCATGTGTCTGTGTCTATGTCATGTGTCTATGTCTACGTCATGTGTCTGTGTCTATGTCATATGACTGTGTCTATGTCATGTGTCTGTGTCTATGCCATGTGTCTGTGTCTATGCCATGTGCCTGTGTCTATGCCTTGTGTCTGTGTCTATGTCATGTGTCTGTGTCTATGTCATGTGTCTGTGTCTATGCCATGTGACTGTGTCTATGTCATGTGTCTGTGTCTATGTCATGTGTCTGTGTCTATGCCATATGACTGTGTCTATGTCATGTGTCTGTGTCTATGCCATGTGTCTGTGTCTATGCCATGTGTCTGTGTCTATGTCATGTGTCTGTGTCTATGTCATGTGTCTGTGTCTATGTCATGTGTCTGTGTCTATGTCATGTGACCGTGTCTATGCGATGTGTCTGTGTCTGTGCCATGTGACTGTGTCTATGCCATGTACCTGTGTCTATGTAATGTACCTGTGTCTATGTAATGTACTTGTGTCTATGTAATGTACCTGTGTCTGTGTAATGTACCTGTGTCTATGTAATGTACCTGTGTCTATGTAATGTACCTGTGTTTATGTAATGTACTTGTGTCTGTGTAATGTACCTGTGTCTATGTAATGTACTTGTGTTTATGTAATGTACCTGTGTCTATGTAATGTACTTGTGATTATGTAATGTACCTGTGTCTATGTAATGTACCTGTGTCTATGTAATGTACCTGTGTCTATGTAATGTACCTGTGTCTATGTAATGTACTTTTGTTTATGTAATGTACCTGTGTCTATGTAATGTACCTGTGTCTATGTAATGTACCTGTGTCTATGTAATGTACTTGTGTTTATGTAATGTACCTGTGTCTATGTAATGTACCTGTGTCTATGTAATGTACTTGTGTCTATGTAATGTACTTGAGTCTGTGTAATGTACCTGTGTCTAGGTAATGTACTTGTGTTTATGTAATGTACCTGTGTCTGTGTAATGTACCTGTGTCTATGTAATGTACTTGTGTTTATGTAATGTACCTGTGTCTATGTAATGTACCTGTGTCTATGTAATGTACTTGTGACTATGTCATGTGACTGTGTCTATGCCATGTACTTGTGTCTATGTAATGTACATGTGTCTGTGTAATGTACCTGTGTCTATGTAATGTACCTGTGTCTATGTAATGCAACTGTGTCTATGTAATGTACCTATGTCTATGTAATGTACTTGTGTCTATGTCATGTGACTGTGTCTATGTCATGTGTCTGTGTCTATGCCTTGTGTCTGTGTCTATGTCATGTGTCTGTGTCTATGTCATGTGTCTGTGTCTATGCCATGTGACTGTTTCTATGTCATGTGTCTGTGTCTATGTCATGTGTCTGTGTCTATGCCATGTGACTGTGTCTATGTCATGTGTCTGTGTCTATGCCATGTGTCTGTGTCTATGACATGTGTCTGTGTCTATGTCATGTGTCTGTGTCTATGTCATGTGACTGTGTCTATGCCATGTGTCTGTGTCTATGTCATGTGTCTGTGTCTATGCCATGTGTCTGTATCTATGCCATGTGTCTGTGTCTATGTCATGTGTCTGTGTCTATGTCATGTGACTGTGTCTATGCCATGTGTCTGTGTCTATGTCATGTGTCTTTGTCTATGCCATGTGTCTGTGTCTGTGCCATGTGACCGTGTCTATGTCATGTGACTGTGTCTATGTCATGTACCCGTCTCTGTCATGTAACTGTGTCTATGTAATGTACCTGTGTCTATGTAATGTACTTGTGTTTAAGTAATGTACCTGTGTCTATGTAATGTACTTGTGACTATGTCATTTGACTGTGTCTATGCCATGTACCTGTGTCTATGTAATGTACCTATGTCTATGTAATGTACTTGTGTCTATGTAATGTACCTGTGTCTATGTAATGTACCTGTGTCTATGTAATGTACTTGTCACTATGTCATGTGACTGTGTCTATGCCATGTACCTGTGTCTATGTAATGTACCTGTGTCTATGTAATGTATCTGTGTCTATGTAATGTACCTGTGTCTATGTAATGTACTTGTGACTATGCCATGTGACTGTGTCTATGCCATGTGACTGTGTCTATGTCATGTACCCGTGTCTGTCATGTGCCTGTGTCTATGTCATGTGACTGTTCTATGTGTAATGTAGTGCTTGTAATTACTTTGTCTATGTAATGTCTTGTCTAGTATGTACGTGTCTATGTAATTACTTGTCTATGAATGACTGTTTGCTGACTTGTCTTGTAATGTCTTGTCTATGTGTCTGTTCTTGAATGTACCTGTGTTTTAATTACTGTGTTAGTAATGTATTGTGTCTATGTAATGTACTTGTGCTATAGTACTTGTCTATGTGTACGTGTCTATTAATGTACCGTGTCTATGAATACCTGTATGTAATTACTGGTCTATAAGTACCTTTTAGTAATGTACCTTGTCATGTAATGCCTGTGTCTATGTAATGTACTTGTGCTTATGTACTGTGCTATGCCATTACTTGTCTGAAGTACCGTGTCTTGTAATGTACTGTGTCTTGTAATGTACCTGGTCTAGTAATGTACTGGGTCTAGTAATGTACTGGTATGATTACTGTGCTATGCATGTGACTGTGTCTAGTATGTACGGTCTATGTCATGCCGTGTCTGTGTCCTATGTCATGTGACTGTTTCTATGTCATGTACCTGTGTTTATGTAATGTACCTGTGTCTATGTAATGTACTTGTGACTATGTCATGTGACTGTGTCTATGCCATGTACCTGTGTCTATGTAATGTACCTGTGTCTATGTAATGTACTTGTGTCTATGTAATGTACCTGTGTATGTGTAATGTACCTGTGTCTATGTAATGTACCTGTGTCTATGTAATGTACCTATGTCTATGTAATGTACTTGTGTCTATGTAATGTACCTGTGTCTATGTAATGTACCTATGTCTATGTAATGTACCTATGTCTATGTAATGTGCCTGTGTCTATGTCATGTGACTGTTTCTTTGTCATGTACCTGTGTTTATGTAATGTACCTGTGTCTATGTAATGTACTTGTGTCTATGTAATGTACCTGTGTCTATGTAATGTACCTATGTCTATGTAATGTACTTGTGTCTATGTAATGTACCCGTGTCTATGTAATGTACCTGTGTCTATGTAATGTACCTGTGTCTATTTAATGTACCTATGTCTATGTAATGTACTTGTGTCTATGTAATGTGCCTGTGTCTATGTAATGTACCTGTGTCTATGTAATGTACTTGTGACTATGTCATGTGACTGTGTCTATGCCATGTACCTGTGTCTATGTAATGTACCTGTGTCTTTGTAATGTACCTGTGTCTATGTAATGTACCTGTGTCTATGTAATGTACTTGTGACTATGCCATGTGACTGTGTCTATGCCATGTGACTGTGTCTATGTCATGTACCCGTGTCTGTCATGTGCCTGTGTCTATGTCATGTGACTGTTTCTATGTCATGTACCTGTGTTTATGTAATGTACTTGTGACTATGTCATTTGACTGTGTCTATGCCATGTACCTGTGTCTATGTAATGCACCTATGTCTATGTACTGTACTTGTGTCTATGTAATGTACTTGTGTCTATGTAATGTACCTGTGTCTATGTAATGTACCTTGGCTATGTAATGTACGTGTCTATGTCAGCTACCGTGTCTATGTAATGTACCTGGTATGTATGTACTATGTCTAGTAGTACCTGTGTCTATGTAAATGTACCTATGTCTATGTAATGTACTTGGTGTCTATGTAATGTACCTATGTCTATGTAATGTACCTATGTCTAGTAATGTACCTGTATCTATGAATGTGCTTGTGTCTATGTCATGTGACATGTTTCTATGTCATGTACCTGTGTCTATGTAATGTACTATGTCTATGTAATGTACTTGTGTCTATGTAATGTACTCTGTGTCTATGTAATGTACCTGTGTCTATGTAATGGCACTGTGTCTATGTATAGTTACCTGTGTCTATGTAATGTACCTGTTTCTATGTCATGTACCTAGTGTCTATGTAATGTACCTATGTCTATGTAATGTACTGGTGTCTATGTAATGTACCTGTGTCTATGTAATGTACCTGTGTCTATGTATGTACTGGTGACTATGTCATGTGACTGTGTCTATGCCATGTACCTGTGTCTATGTAATGTACCTGTGTCTTTGGTAATGTGACTCTGTGTCCTATCGTAATGTACCTGTGTCTATGTAATGTACCTGTGTCTATGTAATGTACTTGTGACTATGCCATGTGACTGTGTCTATGTCATGTACTGTGTCTATGTCATGTACCGTGTCTATGTCATGTGACTGTTTCTATGTCATGTACTTTTTGTTTATTTTTAATGTACCTGTGTTTATGTAATGTACCTGTGTCTATGTAATGTACCTGTGTCTATGTCATGTGACTGTGTCTATGTCATGTACCTGTGTCTATGTAATGTACCTGTGTCTATGTCATGTACGTGTCTATGTCATGTACCTGTGTATGTGTAATGTACCTGTGTCTATGTAATGTACCTGTGTCTATGTAATGTACCTGTGTCTATGTAATGTACCTGTGTCTATGTAATGTACTTGTCTATGTAATGTACTGTGTCTATGTAATGTACCTTGTCTATGTAATGTACCTGTGTCTATGTAATGTACCTGTGTCTATGTAATGTACCTGTGTCTATGTAATGTACCTATGTCTATGTAATGTACTTGTGTCTATGTAATGTACCTGTGTCTATGTAATGTACCTGTGTCTATGTAATGCACTTGTGTCTATGTAATGTACCTGTGTCTATGTAATGTACCTGTTTCTATGTCATGTACCTGTGTCTATGTAATGTACCTATGTCTATGTAATGTACTTGTGTCTATGTAATGTACCTGTGTCTATGTAATGTACCTGTGTCTATGTAATGTACTTGTGACTATGTCATGTGACTGTGTCTATGCCATGTACCTGTGTCTATGTAATGTACCTGTGTCTTTGTAATGTACCTGTGTCTATGTAATGTACCTGTGTCTATGTAATGTACTTGTGACTATGCCATGTGACTGTCTCTATGCCATGTGACTGTGTCTATGTCATGTACCCGTGTCTGTCATGTGCCTGTGTCTATGTCATGTGACTGTTTCTATGTCATGTACTTGTGTTTATGTAATGTACCTGTGTCTATGTAATGTACCTGTGTCTATGTAATGTACCTGTGTCTATGTCATGTGACTGTTTCTATGTCATGTACCTGTGTTTATGTAATGTACCTGTGTCTATGTAATGTACCTGTGTCTATGCCATGTACCTATGTCTATGTAATGTACTTGTGTCTATGTAATGTACTTGTGTCTATGTAATGTACCTGTGTCTATGTAATGTACCTGTGTCTATGTAATGTACTTGTGACTATGTCATGTGACTGTGTCTATGCCATGTACCTGTGTCTATGTAATGTACCTGTGTATGTGTAATGTACCTGTGTCTATGTAATGTACCTGTGTCTATGTAATGTACCTATGTCTATGTAATGTACTTGTGTCTATGTAATGTACTTGTGTCTATGTAATGTACCTGTGTCTATGTAATGTACTTGTGTCTATGTAATGTACCTGTGTCTATGTAATGTACTTGTATCTATGTAATGTACCTGTGTCTGTGTAATGTACCTATGTCTATGTAATGTGACTGTGTCTATGTAATGTACCTGTGTCTATGTAATGTACCTGTGTCTATGTAATGTACCTGTGTCTATGTAATGTACCTGTGTCTATGTAACGTACCTGTGTCTATGTAATGTACTTGTGACTATGCCATGTGACTGTGTCTATGTCATGTGACGGTGTCTATGTCATGTACCCGTGTCTATGTCATGTGGACTGTTTCTATGTCATGTCCTTTGTCTATGTAATGTACCTGTGTCTATGTAATGTAGCCTGTGTCTATGTAATGTACTTGTGACTATGCCATGTGACTGTGTCTATGTCATGTACCCGTGTCTGTCATGTGCCTGTGTCTATGTCATGTGGCCTGTGTCTATGTCATGTGACTGTTTCTATGTCATGTCCTGTGTCTATGTCATGTGCCTGTGTCTATGTCATGTGACTGTTTCTATGTCATGTCCTGTGTCTATGTCATGTACCCGTGTCTGTCATGTGACGTGTCTATGTCAGTGCTGTTGCCTATGTCATGTGACTATGTCTATGTAATGTACTTGTGTCTATGTAATGTACTTGTGTCTATGTAATGTACCTGTGTCTATGTAATGTACTTGTGTCTATGTAATGTACCTGTGTCTATGTAATGTACTTGTATCTATGTAATGTACCTGTGTCTGTGTAATGTACCTATGTCTATGTAATGTGACTGTGTCTATGTAATGTACCTGTGTCTATGTAATGTACCTGTGTCTATGTAATGTACCTGTGTCTATGTAATGTACCTGTGTCTATGTAACGTACCTGTGTCTATGTAATGTACTTGTGACTATGCCATGTGACTGTGTCTATGTCATGTGACGGTGTCTATGTCATGTACCCGTGTCTATGTCATGTGACTGTTTCTATGTCATGTCCTTTGTCTATGTAATGTACCTGTGTCTATGTAATGTACCTGTGTCTATGTAATGTACTTGTGACTATGCCATGTGACTGTGTCTATGTCATGTACCCGTGTCTGTCATGTGCCTGTGTCTATGTCATGTGCCTGTGTCTATGTCATGTGACTGTTTCTATGTCATGTCCTGTGTCTATGTCATGTGCCTGTGTCTATGTCATGTGACTGTTTCTATGTCATGTCCTGTGTCTATGTCATGTACCCGTGTCTGTCATGTGACTGTGTCTATGTCATGTGCCTGTGCCTATGTCATGTGACTGTTTCTATGTCATGTCCTGTGTCTATGTCATGTACCCGTGTCTGTCATGTGCCTGTGTCTATGTCATGTGCCTGTGTCTATGTCATGTGACTGTTTCTATGTCATGTCCTGTGTCCATGTTATGTGCCTGTGTCTATGTCATGTGCCTGTGTCTATGTCATGTGACTGTTTCTATGTCATGTCCTGTGTCTATGTCATGTACCCGTGTCTGTCATGTGCCTGTGTCTATGTCATGTGCCTGTGTCTATGTCATGTGACTGTTTCTATGTCATGTCCTGTGTCTATGTCATGTGCCTGTGTCTATGTCATGTGACTGTTTCTATGTCATGTGCCTGTGTCCTATGTCATGTGACTGTGTCTATGTCATGTCCTGTGTCTATGTCATGTACCCGTGTCTGTCATGTGCCTGTGTCTATTCATGTGCCTGTGTCTATGTCATGTGACCTGTTTCTAGTGTAATGTACCTGTGTCTATGTCATGTACCTGTGTCTATGTAACGTACCTGTGTCTATGTAATGTACTTGTGACTATGCCATGTGACTGTGTCTATGTCATGTGACTGTGTCTATGTCATGTACCCGTGTCTATGTCATGTGACGGTGTCTATGTCATGTACCCGTGTCTATGTCATGTGACTGTTTCTATGTCATGTCCTGTGTCTATGTAATGTACCTGTGTCTATGTAATGTACCTGTGTCTATGTAATGTACTTGTGACTATGCCATGTGACTGTGTCTATGTCATGTACCCGTGTCTGTCATGTGCCTGTGTCTATGTCATGTGCCTGTGTCTATGTCATGTGACTGTTTCTATGTCATGTCCTGTGTCTATGTCATGTGCCTGTGTCTATGTCATGTGCCTGTGTCTATGTCATGTGACTGTTTCTATGTCATGTCCTGTGTCTATGTCATGTACCCGTGTCTGTCATGTGACTGTGTCTATGTCATGTGCCTGTGCCTATGTCATGTGACTGTTTCTATGTCATGTCCTGTGTCTATGTCATGTACCCGCGTCTGTCATGTGCCTGTGTCTATGTCATGTGCCTGTGTCTATGTCATGTGACTGTTTCTATGTCATGTCCTGTGCCTATGTCATGTGCCTGTGTCTATGTCATGTGACTGTTTCTATGTCATGTCCTGTGTCTATGTCATGTGACTGTGTCTATGTCATGTGACTGTGTCTATGTCATTTGACTGTGTTTATGTCATGTGACTGTGTCTATGCCATGTACCTGTGTCTATGTAATGTCCCTGTGTCTGTGTAATGTACCTGTGTCTATGTAATGTACCTGTGTCTATGTAATGTACCTGTGTCTATGTAATGTACTTGTGACTATGCCATGTGACTGTGTCTATGTCATGTGACTGTGTCTATGTCATGTACCCGTGTCTATGTCATGTGACGGTGTCTATGTCATGTACCCGTGTCTATGTCATGTGACTGTTTCTATGTCATGTCCTGTGTCTATGTAATGTACCTGTGTCTATGTAATGTACCTGTGTCTATGTAATGTACTTGTGACTATGCCATGTGACTGTGTCTATGTCATGTACCCGTGTCTGTCATGTGCCTGTGTCTATTTCATGTGCCTGTGTCTATGTCATGTGACTGTTTCTATGTCATGTCCTGTGTCTATGTCATGTGCCTGTGTCTATGTCATGTGCCTGTGTCTATGTCATGTGACTGTTTCTATGTCATGTCCTGTGTCTATGTCATGTACCCGTGTCTGTCATGTGCCTGTGTCTATGTCATGTGCCTGTGCCTATGTCATGTGACTGTTTCTATGTCATGTCCTGTGTCTATATCATGTACCCGTGTCTGTCATGTGCCTGTGTCTATGTCATGTGCCTGTGTCTATGTCATGTGACTGTTTCTATGTCATGTCCTGTGTCTATGTCATGTACCTGTGTCTATGTAACGTACCTGTGTCTATGTAATGTACTTGTGACTATACCATGTGACTGTGTCTATGTCATGTGACTGTGTCTATGTCATGTACCCGTGTCTATGTCATGTGACTGTTTCTATGTCATGTCATGTGTCTATGTAATGTACCTGTGTCTATGTAATGTACCTGTGTCTATGTAATGTACTTGTGACTATGCCATGTGACTGTGTCTATGTCATGTACCCGTGTCTGTCATGTGCCTGTGTCTATGTCATGTGCCTGTGTCTATGTAATGTGACTGTTTCTATGTCATGTACCCGTGTCTATGTCATGTGACTGTTTCTATGTCATGTCCTGTGTCTATGTAATGTACCTGTGTCTATGTAATGTACCTGTGTCTATGTAATGTACTTGTGACTATGCCATGTGACTGTGTCTATGTCATGTACCCGTGTCTGTCATGTGCCTGTGTCTATGTCATGTGCCTGTGTCTATGTAATGTGACTGTTTCTATGTCATGTCCTGTGTCTATGTCATGTGCCTGTGTCTATGTCATGTGCCTGTGTCTATGTCATGTGACTGTTTCTATGTCATGTCCTGTGTCTATGTCATGTACCCGTGTCTGTCATGTGACTGTGTCTATGTCATGTGCCTGTGCCTATGTCATGTGACTGTTTCTATGTCATGTCCTGTGTCTATGTCATGTACCCGTGTCTGTCATGTGCCTGTGTCTATGTCATGTGCCTGTGTCTATGTCATGTGACTGTTTCTATGTCATGTCCTGTGTCTATGTCATGTGCCTGTGTCTATGTCATGTGCCTGTGTCTATGTCATGTGACTGTTTCTATGTCATTTCCTGTGTCTATGTCATGTACCCGTGTCTGTCATGTGCCTGTGTCTATGTCATGTGCCTGTGTCTATGTCATGTGACTGTTTCTATGTCATGTCCTGTGTCTATGTCATGTGCCTGTGTCTATGTCATGTGACTGTTTCTATGTCATGTCCTGTGTCTATGTCATGTCCTGTGTCTATGTCATGTGACTGTGTCTATGTCATTTGACTGTGTTTATGTCATGTGACTGTGTCTATGCCATGTACCTGTGTCTATGTAATGTACCTGTGTCTGTGTAATGTACCTGTGTCTATGTAATGTACCTGTGTCTATGTAATGTACCTGTGTCTATGTAATGTACTTGTGACTATGCCATGTGACTGTGTCTATGTCATGTGACTGTGTCTATGTCATGTACCCGTGTCTATGTCATGTGACGGTGTCTATGTCATGTACCCGTGTCTATGTCATGTGACTGTTTCTATGTCATGTCCTGTGTCTATGTAATGTACCTGTGTCTATGTAATGTACCTGTGTCTATGTAATGTACTTGTGACTATGCCATGTGACTGTGTCTATGTCATGTACCCGTGTCTGTCATGTGCCTGTGTCTATGTCATGTGCCTGTGTCTATGTCATGTGACTGTTTCTATGTCATGTCCTGTGTCTATGTCATGTGTCTGTGTCTATGTCATGTGCCTGTGTCTATGTCATGTGACTGTTTCTATGTCATGTCCTGTGTCTATGTCATGTACCCGTGTCTGTCATGTGACTGTGTCTATGTCATGTGCCTGTGCCTATGTCATGTGACTGTTTCTATGTCATGTCCTGTGTCTATGTCATGTACCCGCGTCTGTCATGTGCCTGTGTCTATGTCATGTGCCTGTGTCTATGTCATGTGACTGTTTCTATGTCATGTCCTGTGTCTATGTCATGTGCCTGTGTCTATGTCATGTGCCTGTGTCTATGTCATGTCCTGTGTCTATGTCATGTCCTGTGTCTATGTCATGTGACTGTGTCTATGTCATTTGACTGTGTTTATGTCATGTGACTGTGTTATGCTATATATCAGTAAACATGGTTACCTGTGAACCACTGTTTATGCTATATGTCAGTAAACATGGTTAGCTGTGTCCACTGTTTGCATACTTGTTGTGTATTACATTAGCAAGACAAATTCAGGGGATGTCAGTTGTGAACACATTGCTGAAATAGTGAATAGTCGTAGGTTATCGTCCTTGGTTGTCGCTTCAGCAACATTCATGGGCATTAGGAATTGCTAGGTCGTTGGGCTGGAAGATATCACAATATGTACACTATAGGGGTCTCTGGGATGGAAGATACCACAATCTGTGGACTATAGGAGTCACTGGGTCGTTGGGCAGGAAGATAAGACAATATGTGCACTATAAGGGCCGCTGGACTTAAAGAGACCACAATCTGTGGACCAAAGGGGTCACTGGACTGGAAGAGACCACAATCTGTAGCCATTAAGGGTCGGTGGGTTGTGGGCTGAAAGAGTCCACGCTTATTGTGTATCCTCTCGTACACGTGTTCACAATACATACCCTGTATTGGATGTATCCACTGTTGTATCCATAATATTATACCTTGTCTCGACTTTATCCACGATTGTATATCTTATACTGGATGTATCCAATGTTTTATACCATATGTAACACTACTGTATATCTTATCCTCGATGTATCAAGTGTTTTATACCATATGTTGAATGTATCTATTATTTTATACTATACGCCGAATGTATTCACTATTTTATTTCATATCCTGAATGTCTCGTGTATAGCATATCATGTCTGAATGTATCCGCTAAGTTATATCCAATCTTGGATCTATCTATTGACATACTATTGTTATGTGTCTCACCCCGGTACCCCATATCATGTCCGCATGTATCCATAAGTTATATACAATCTTGGATGTATCCATTGTTGTATGTCTCATCCATGTGCCCCACCCACATCATGTCCGAATGTATCCACAGGCATCACGTGTTCACACAGTCCGGTCAACCACTTCTGGGTTACACGAGCATGGTCCCGCCCAGACGAGGGATGCACAGCGTGCCGCCGCGAGCACACATCGTCTCAGGTCTGCCCCTGCTCTTTTTATTCGTCTTCTCCGTGTGTACATGTCATATCTGTTTGTATTCTTCACATGCATACACCTCTTTGTCTCCTCCATCTGTACAAACATTTTTGTCTTTCACACACGTACACATCTGTTTGTTTTCTCCATGTGTACACACATGGTGGTATTTTCCACGTGTACACATCTGGTCGTAGTCTCCACATATACACATCTATTTGTCTTTGCCATGTGTACACACCTAGTGGTCTTTTCCACGTGTACACATCAGGCTGTCTTCTCATTCTGTACACATCTAGGTGTTTTCTCCACGTGTACACATCTGTTTGTCTTCTCCTTCTGTGCACATCTGTTTGTCTTCTCTAAGTGTACACATCTGTTTGTCTTCTCCTTCTGTACACATCTGTTTGTCTTCTCTAAGTGTACACATCTATTTGTCTTCTCCTTCTGTACACATCTGTTTGTCTTCTCTAAGTGTACACATCTGTTTGTCTTCTCCTTCTGTACACATCTGTTTGTCTTCTCTAAGTGTACACATCTGTTTGTCTTCTCCTTCTTTACATCAGTTTGTCTACTCCACGTGTGCACATCTGGTTGTTTTCCTTATGTGTACACATCTGGTTAGCACTAGGAAAAGAACTCCGTACTTTCTTTTACTGGCATTGTTGAAAGATTCTGACATCTGAAAGATTGTGACAACTGACGGATTGTGACAACTGACAGATTGTGACAGCAAATAGTTCACGTCTGAGCTTAAATATGATTGTAATAGGTGAATGTTTTGACAGATTGTGACAACACAAGAGCACTTCCTGGTTGAAAATTGACTATAGAATGTCACTATGTTGTCAGATTGTGAAACCACGACATAGGAGGACAAGGCCGGCCCCTTGGATGCTCCATGTGTTTGGTTTCTTTTCTTTCAGGAGCCCGAGGAATCCCTCCAGGAGCTCGCAGACAGTCCGCAGCCAGCAGGATTCAGCTGAGGGACAAGCCAGCAGGACAGTTTCCGGGAAAGACGTCGGGGAAAGCACAGAAAAGTCGAGTTTCCTTCGCAGGAGACACCATGATACCGTCCAAGGATACTCCTCCAGCTTCAGGGACACAACTCGGGCCAGCAGCAACTGCCCCTTCTGATAGGAGTACTCCGCTGACGACAGCTGCACATACTGCAGCTGTTGGCCGAGCATCTATGGCCAGTGGCGCTAATGCAGCACCTTTAGCGAATGGCGCTAATGCAGTACCTGTAGCGAATGGTGCTAGTACAGCACCTGTAGCGAATGGTGCTAGTACAGTACCTGTAGCGAATGGTGCTAGTACAGCAGCTGTAGCAAGGGGCGTTAGCACAGCAGCTGTAGCGAATGGTGCTAGTACAGCAGCTTTCGCGGAAACACCGTTAGCCAAAGCTGCAAGTACTCCAACTTTCGGGGCAGAACCACTAATGAAAGGTGATAATACTACAGCACCGTTAGCGAAAGCTGCTAGCAGCCCAGCTGTTGTCGGAGCACCGCTAGCGAATGGTGCTACTGCTACAGCTGTTGGAGACAATCAAACAGCTCAACCCGTCAACGCTCCGGCTGTAGCGGGCGCCCAGCAAGAGATGACAGGTAGTATGTCGGAGAAACCGCCAGAAAATGTCCAAGACAAAAGCAACAACTCTCGGCTGTATGGAGACGCGTACCGCCAATGGGTCTGTGCTGGCCCTTCTGCATTAGCCAAGCACGTCCGCGAGCACCAGCGGACCTCCTCCTCCCATCCAAATATCTACAGTAGACACAACTCGGCATGTCCGGCCAGAGCCGGCCACGTCTGTCCAGCTGTGGTCAGTGGTTGTCGGGATCAGTTCATGGTTGCAGACGTGGCAGATCCAGGACGTGGCTCACTGGTCAGATCTCAGCGCACATATCATGTCTCCAAACCCGCTCCGTCTGGGTTCATAGAGGAGAGGTCGTCCTGGTTAGAGGTTGATGATAGTAGGCGAATGAGGCGGTCAGTGGAGTGTGTCGGTGGCCAGAGATCGTCCTGGGTAGAGGCTGAGGCTGGTAGGAGGATGAGGCGGTCACAAGGTGGTGTTATTGGTCAGATGCAGCAGCCTCCTGGCCAAGAGCCTCAGCCTCAACACGTGTTTGTCATCACTAGAAGCGTGTCAGGACCAGTGGTCAGCCTTGCTTACCCGAACAGTGACCCAAGTCCAGCTTCGTGACGTCACCAGCATACCTGCCGCTGCCGTTAGCACACCCGAGACTGTCACGACCATGTGTGTATGCATGTGTGCTGGTGTGTATGTGTGTACACGTGTGTAGGCATGTGTGCCGGTGTGTATGTGTGTACATGTGTGTAAGTGACGGTGTGTATGTGTATACCCGTGTGTGTATGTGTCGGTGTTGATATGTGTGCACCTGTGTATGTGTGTACATGTGTGTATGTGCCGGTGTGTATGTGTGTCCACGTGTGTACACGTGTGTATGTGCCGGTATGTATGTCTGTGCACGTATGGATGTGCCAGTGCTTACTAGTGTGTATACTTGTGTCAGTACTCGATGAGTCATGAGGTCAGTGTCATGTCTTCCGCATTGACTTTCCACATCATTGTCCAGTACCCATTGACTTTCCACATCATTGTCCAGTACCCATTGACTTTCCACATCATTGTCCAGTACCCATTGACTTTCCACATCATTGTCCAGTACCCATTGACTGTCCATGTCATTGTCCGGTACCCATTGACTGTCCATGTCATTGTCCGGTACCCATTGACTGTCCATGTCATTGTCAGGTACCCATTGACTGTCCATGTCATTGTCAGGTACCCATTGACTGTCCATGTCATTGTCAGGTACCCATTGACTTTCCATGTCATTGTCCGGTACCCATTGACTGTCCATGTCATTGTCCGGTACCCATTGACTGTCCATGTCATTGTCCGGTACCCATTGACTGTCCATGTCATTGTCCGGTATCCATTGACTATCCACGTCATTGTCCGGTACCCATTGACTATCCACGTCATTTTCCGGTACCCATTGACTGTCCATCGTCATTGTCGCAGTACCCATTGACTGTCCATGTCATTGTCCAGTACCCATTGACTGTCCATGTCATTGTCAGGTACCCATTGACTTTCCATGTCATTGTCAGGTACCCATTGACTTTCCATGTCATTGTCCAGTACCCATTGACTTTCCATGTCATTGTCCGGTACCCATTGACTTTCCATGTCATTGTCCGGTACCCATTGACTGTCCATGTCATTGTCAGGTACCCATTGACTGTCCACGTCATTGTCCGGTACCCATTGACTGTCCATGTCATTGTCAGGTACCCATTGACTTTCCATGTCATTGTCAGGTACCCATTGACTTTCCATGTCATTGTCCGGTACCCATTGACTTTCCACGTCATTGTCCGGTACCCATTGACTGTCCACGTTATTGTCCGGTACCCATTGACTGTCCATGTCATTGTCCGGTACCCATTGACTGTCCATGTCATTGTCCAGTACCCATTGACTGTCCATGTCATTGTCCGGTACCCATTGACTGTCCACGTCATTGTCCGGTACCCATTGACTGTCCATGTCATTGTCCGGTACCCATTGACTGTCCACGTCATTGTCCGGTACCCATTGACTGTCCACGTCATTGTCCGGTACCCATTGACTGTCCATGTCATTGTCCGGTACCCATTGACTGTCCATGTCATTGTCCGGTACCCATTGACTGTCCATGTCATTGTCAGGTACCCATTGACTGTCCATGTCATTGTCAGGTACCCATTGACTTTCCATGTCATTGTCCAGTACCCATTGACTTTCCATGTCATTGTCCGGTACCCATTGACTTTCCATGTCATTGTCCGGTACCCATTGACTTTCCATGTCATTGTCCGGTACCTATTGACTGTCCATGTCATTGTCAGGTACCCATTGACTGTCCATGTCATTGTCAGGTACCCATTGACTTTCCATGTCATTGTCCAGTACCCATTGACTTTCCATGTCATTGTCCGGTACCCATTGACTTTCCATGTCATTGTCCGGTACCCATTGACTGTCCATGTCATTGTCAGGTACCCATTGACTGTCCACGTCATTGTCCGGTACCCATTGACTGTCCATGTCATTGTCAGGTACCCATTGACTGTCCATGTCATTGTCAGGTACCCATTGACTTTCCATGTCATTGTCCGGTACCCATTGACTTTCCACGTCACTGTCCGGTACCCATTGACTGTCCACGTCATTGTCCGGTACCCATTGACTGTCCATGTCATTGTCCGGTACCCATTGACTGTCCATGTCATTGTCCGGTACCCATTGACTGTCCACGTCATTGTCAGGTACCCATTGACTGTCCATGTCATTGTCTGGTACACACACACAAACACACATACACACACGCACGCACGCACGCACACACGCACGCACGCACGCACACACACATACAGACAAACACATACAAGGGAAAGTAATTAAGTAACATGCATTTAATTATAAAGTGCATGGAAGAATTTGGACAAAAGAAAACTTTATTTCAGAACACATACTACTCATAGGAACATTGAGGATAAAGCTGAAGAAAGTCAAGTGTATAACAGGAAACACTGAATATAATTTGTGTACATTGAGCAATGACAAGGAAATACAAAACAAATATAACATAAAAGTACAGAACAGATTTGATATATTGTCTGATCTAGAGATCCTATTCCAGGATGTGAATGATCAACGGGAAATGTTAAAGAATTCAATCAGTTTCGCTGCAGAAACAACTATTCCAAAATTAAAGAAGGTGGGTCGTAAGAAATGGATGACTGAAGAAATTTTACACCTAATGGAAACAAGAAGACTCACCAAAAATAATCCTGCCAAATATGAAGAGATTCACAGACAAGTCAGAATATTATGTAGGAAGGCAAAAGAATCATGGCTTGAGGAAAAGTGCTTAGAAATTGAAAAACACCACAACAGTCAAAATACCAAATTAGTGCACAAAAGAGGAACTTACTAATAAAAGAACAAGTACATCAACAGGCTGTCTAAAAACTAAAGATGGCAAAATCATAATAGAAAAAGATCAGATTCTACATGTATGGACAGATTACGTGAAAAACCTTTATGATGATAACAGAGAGGAACAATATGATATTAGATTTAATAATGAAGGACCACCAATTTTAAAGATGGAGGTTCAAAATGTTCTTAAGCATATGAAAGCTGGCAAGGCCCCCGGTGCAGATAACATCACAACAGAAATGATTAAAGCTTTAGAAGAAGTTGGACTAGAGCAAGTCACCAGATTGCTGAACACATTATATGATACTGGAGATATACCTTCTGAATTATTTAATTCTGTATTTATTGCAATCCCAAAGAAATCAGGAACCTTGGAATGTGATCAACATAGAACAATTAGTATAATGAGTCACATCACAAAGATTTTGCTACGAATCATCATGCAAAGAGTGAGGAAGAAAATACAACCCGAAATAGGAGAAGAACAATGTGGGTTTGTAGAAGGAAAGGGTACAGTAAATGCTGTGTATATGCTGCGAACAGTTATTGAACGTGCTATAGAAGTAAACAAGGATATACATCTTTGCTTTATTGACTACACAAAGGCTTTTGATAGAGTTAGACATGTCAACATGGTGGATATGCTTGCAGATCTACAAATTGATGGGAAAGACATTAGACTTATAAAAAACATATATTGAAAACAACAAGCTGCCATAAGGATTGATAATGAAGTAGGACAATACCAACCTATTAAGAGAGGTGTTAGGCAGGGATGTGTAATGTCTCCAGATCTTTTTTCCCTATACAGTGAAAATATTTTCAGAAATGTAGAAGACATAAATGGAATCAGCATTGGAGGACGAAACATAAATAACATTAGATATGCAGATGATACAGTATTGATGGCAGACAATGCACAGGATCTGCAACAATTAGTAGATGCGGTTGTTGTCCACAGTGAGCAGCTGGGGTTGGAATTAAATTGTAAGACGACACAGGTTATGGTCGTCACTAGGAAGAACGAAGTACCACAATGTAATATATAAGTAAATGGGAATATTCTTCAACAAGTGAATCGGCACAATTATCTCGGAACAGTCATAACATCTGATGGGAGTTGCCTTGAAGAGATTAGAACAAGAATCGCCATGGCGAAGGTAGCCTTTAGCAAGATGAAAAACATTCTGACCAATAAAATGATGTCAGCTGAAACGAGAAAAAGAGTCTTGAAGGGGTACATAGAGCCTGTTCTTTTGTATGGATGTGAAACTTGGACAATGTGCAGTCAAGCTGAAAAACATCTGATGGCTGCAGAAATGTGGTTTCTGAGGAAAATGCAAAGAATACCATGGACAGACAGAAAAACCAATGACCAAGTACTACAGGAGACAAATGAAAATCGTAAATTGATTAGAGAAATTAGACGTAGACAGTCAAAATGTTTTGGACATGTTATGAGAAGAAATGGATTGGAGAACTTAGTGACAACTGGCAAGATCGAAGGGAACAGACCAAGAGGAAGACCGAGAGGAAAATACCTGGATGGCTTGGCCATATGGCATGGACGAGACAGGAACACTGAGCTGATCCACGACTGTGGTGATCGAGTAAAATGGCGAGTCATGACCGCCCACGCTTTCCGGCATTACACATGGTTGATTGATTGATTGATTGACTACTGTTAAGTAGTACCTTATGTAGGGGTCGTCAGGATCGAGCTGTTTGTGCATGCGCAATTATTATTAAGTTGCATGTACTTCACAGGACGTAGCAGTCAACCCCAGCATTTTCGCTGTTCGTGATTCCTGGGAAAATTTTACGTTCAATAGTTTGCCATTGCTTTCTGAACGACCGGCTCTTATACCTATTTTCGAAAAATACCAGCACCACTGTGTTTCGAATCCGGGTATACGGGCTCACAAACCGCGTTTTCAAGCCCTCAGGCATGCAATAGTGATTACATAATTGCTACCCCGCTATCGAGTTGCACAGTAGAAGAACAACAAGGCGCGTTCGTATTTTTTTTCTTTTTCGGACAGACGGTGTGAAATCTACAGAAGAATGATGGTTCAGTACGGAGACAGTTGTTTGGGTCAGGGGAGAGTGTATGAAAGAGCACAAATATTTCAACCTGGAAATGAAAGTCTTCATCTTTCGGGATATTACCGGCCCTATATTTGGATATTGGTACTTTTTAAGGAAGGGGATGACATTGTGACTACTGCTGGATACAGTGACATGCCAGAGAATAAACTGAAGCCCGGGATAAGATCAAAGTGTCCGTGTCTTCTACAAGCGGTACAATGGTTCTTGCACGACAACGTCCGCCCTCATACGGCTGCGCATGCCATGGATACACTTTTTACTCTGAAATTTTAGATCTTGAAACATCCAGCAGACAGTCCAGACTTAGCGCCATCGAACTTTCACATGTTTGGACCCTTGAAAGAATATATGCGGGGTCACAGGTTTGCAGATAACAACGGGATAATGAAGGCGGTGGACGTTGGTTTAAGGACACACACAACACATTTGGTTTGTCTAGAAGGCGTCAACAAGCTAGTGGACATGTGGGCCGAGTATGTTGCTAGGCGGGGGTGGGAAGGGCTGGTGGGTGGAGGGAACCATGTGAGAAATAACACACAATAAATGTCTGGATCTCCCTATTGTAACAAACGTTATTTATAAAGTGCCTGCTACTTAATGATTGCTCTTGGCACACACACACACACACACACACACACACATACACAGAGAGAGAGAGAGAGAGAGAGAGAGAGAGAGAGAGAGAGAGAGAGAGAGAGAGAGAGAGAGAGAGAGAGAGAATCACGTGTTTGTTAGAACGTCCAGTGTTTTCTAATATATATATATAGAATATACGAGTCAATAAAGTGAGTCTGATCTAATGTGACTTTGTCTGTTTCATGGTGCACCTAAATGTCTATCTACACCAGGGGTCACCAAACTTTTTTCACGGCGAGCCGGATAACTGACAAGACGGCGAGCGTGGGCCGGATACTCATTCTGTACAATACTTGCGCCGTCTCGGTGGCGAAGGCCTTACGCACGCGGTTCGTAATCCCGTATACTCGCGTTCTAAACACAGCTGCACGCAATTTGGCAGCAGACCGTGTTGCGCTGGTTTTATACGCTATGGTATGGGTGCCGGTCGTTCAAAAAGCAATGGCAAACTACTGAATGTAAATTTGGCAAGACATCAACAACAGCAAATAATGCTGGTTTTGACTGCAAACGTCCTGTAAAGGATATGCAACTAACTTTAACAATACTTGCAAGCCAGAACACAAGCTCTGGTAAAAATGACGAAAAACTAAGTTAATGTCATGGGTGAGTGGCGTGCAATGGACACAAAAACAAAGACAACCAACATATTTATTTACTAAAAAAAGTTATCAAAGAAGGCGACGTTAGCAAAAAGATAGTTAGATCAGACCTTGTGTGCACATATCCGAATCTCACAAACTAAGCAACAAAAAACGTTAGTGAGCTTTGTGAAACTGATATTTGGCTTTCAAGATATCATCAATGTTTGGTTTGGAATTGCTGCATCCAATCAAGAGAATAGCTTTCAAATGTTCATCAGTCAATCTCGTTCGATGTGATGACTTCACAGACTTCATTTTTGAAATGTGTGCTCACAGACATAAGTTGTAGACCAAGAAGACGGTGGAGAGATAATACATATACAGACCTACAAGTACTTGGAATCAACGACTGGCAAGAGAAGGTCAAAGAGAAGAGACGAATGGAGACGGATTGTATCTGCAGCAAAGAACCTCAATGGTTGGGAACGCTGAAGAAGAAGAAGAAGAAGAAGAAGAAGAAGAAGAAGAAGAAGAAGAAGAAGAAGAAGAAGAAGAAGAAGAAGAAGAAGAAGAAGAAGAAGAAGAAGAAGAAGAAGAAGAAGAAGAAGAAGAAGAAGAAGAAGAAGAAGAAGAAGAAGAAGAAGAAGAAGAAGAAGAAGAAGAAGAAGAAGAAGAAGAAACGTTCTCGTGAAGAGATCTCCTTGTGTTTTTAAACCACGTTTCATGGACTCATATTTCTCAGAGCGTAGCTTTCCAGAAAACTATGAATATGTTGATAGTTGTTTTGTTTCGCAGTGACGCCGAAGATTGTACTCACAAGACTTTCGCTGCATATCACGCAATTGGTTTTCTGGTCCTTTGTTTCCACAAAGAAGTACTTTACTCCCCGCTCTTCATTAAAAACGCGACACTCGGCGTCGACGTTTCTGCTCTTAGTAGCCATAATAAAGGGTGAAGTACACGGGATTTTAAAATGAAAAAGACATTGAATTAGAAACAATTTAAATCATTTTGAAACACAGGAAAAGCAGAGGACTAGGGGTCACTGGTGAAGCTACGGCACACCAAAAGTACTTATAAAGTTTATAGGTACCTTTGGTAATAGAATATATCACACAGTAAGCTTTGCAAAATATATAAATAGGGCCGGCCTAAATAGAGCAGAGTTTTTAAACAGGGGTTCCGCGAGTGACAGCCAGGGGTTCCGCCAAAACTGACCGAAATCGCCTAAATGCAACACAGCCATTTGGATCATCGCACAGTTACCTGAGAAACGTAAACATCTGCGTAAGGATTTGCTCCAGCAGAAAGGTTGAAAAACACTGGCCTAGAGAGTAGCTCGATTAACACCTTGACCGGGGAATTCTTCTGAGCTGGGGATAGTATTTTCGTAATAACACGAGGCTTCTAAGGCTTATGCTATGTTTGCTACTGTATTGCCTCTATTCACTTGTAGTTCACTTATCTATCGCTGTTAAACAAAGAAATCCTTGTTACATACAAATAACATGGATGACTGGATTTTAAAAAAAAACATTTTTGGAGCATCGGACCTCTGTTGACAGCCGGACGCAACTGGGGAAGAGAAAGATGCGCGCGCGTGTGTGTGTGCGTGTGTGTGTGTTGCCATAGAAACCATGGTAACATCATAGCGTAGGTGGTGCTACCACGAACCAGGAAAGGACTTAGGATGGCGCGAAATAAGCAAACATTACAATAAACAATAAAATCTAGATACAATAATGTATAATTAAAAATAGTACAGTTAAGACACATAGCCGCCAGGAGGTCTCCGCAAGTGTGAAGATCTCATGTTATTCTAAACATAATATTTACATTTAAATTTTATCACAACCTCTCGTGTTCCATACGTCATATCAAGCAAGTTCGAGTACCGTCGGCGGGCCGGATGAAATGACGTCGCGGGCTGGATCCGGCCCGCTGGCCGTAGTTTGGTGACCCCCTGGTCTAGACAATGATATGACTGTCTAGACAGGGATGTGAATGTATAGACAATGATGTGAATGTATAGACAATGATGTGACTGTCTAGACAGGGATGTGAATGTATAGACAATGATATGACTGTCTAGACAATGATGTGAATGTATAGACAATGATGTGAATGTATAGACAATGATGTGAATGTATAGACAATGATGTGAATGTATAGACAATGATGTGACTGTCTAGACAGGGATGTGAATGTATAGACAATGATATGACTGTCTAGACATGGATGTGAATGTATAGACAATGATGTGACTGTCTAGACAGGGATGTGAATGTATAGACAATGATGTGACTGTCTAGACAGGGATGTGAATGTATAGACAATGATGTGACTGTCTAGACAGGGATGTGAATGTATAGACAATGATATGACTGTCTAGACAATGATGTGAATGTATAGACAATGATGTGAATGTATAGACAATGATGTGAATGTATAGACAATGATGTGAATGTATAGACAATGATGTGACTGTCTAGACAATGATGTGAATGTATAGACAATGATGTGACTGTCTAGACAATGATGTGAATGTATAGACAATGATGTGAATGTATAGACAATGATGTGAATGTATAGACAATGATGTGAATGTATAGACAATGATGTGAATGTATAGACAATGATTTGACTGTCCTAGACAATGATGTGAATGTAATAGACAATGATTGTGAATGTATAGACAATGATTATGACTGTCTAGACAGGGATGTGAACTGTCTAGACAATGATGTGAATGTATAGACAATGATGTGAATGTATAGACAATGATGTGAATGTATAGACAATGATGTGAATGTATAGACAATGATGTGACTGTCTAGACAATGATGTGAATGTATAGACAATGATGTGAATGTATAGACAATGATGTGAATGTTAGACAATGATGTGAATGTATAGACAATGATATGAATGTATAGACAATGATATGAATGTATAGACAATGATATGAATGTATAGACAATGATATGAATGTATAGACAATGATTGAATGTATAGACAATGATGTGAATGTATAGACAATGATTGAATGTATAGACAATGATTGAATGTATAGACAATGATTGATGTATAGACAATGATGTGAATGTATAGACAATGATATGATGTATAGACAATGATGAATGTATAGACAATGATGATGTATAGACAATGATGTGATAGACATGATTGATATAGACAATGTGAGTATAATGAGAATGTATAGACAATGATAGTGAATGTATAGACAATGATATGAATGTATAGACAATGATATTGAATGTATAGACAATGATAGTGAATGTATAGACAATGATAGTGAATGTATAGACAATGATATGAATGTATAGACAATGATATGAATGTATAGACAATGATATGAATGTATAGACAATGATATGAATGTATAGACAATGATATGAATGTATAGACAATGATATGAATGTATAGACAATGATATGAATTGTATAGACAATGATATGAATGTATAGACAATGATATGAATGTATAGACAATGATATGAATGTATAGACAATGATATGAATGTATAGACAATGATATGAATGTATAGACAATGATATGAATGTATAGACAATGATATGAATGTATAGACAATGATATGAATGTATAGACAATGATATGAATGTATAGACAATGATATGAATGTATAGACAATGATATGACTGTATAGACAATGATGTGAATGTATAGACAATGATATGAATGTATAGACAATGATATGAATGTATAGACAATGATATGAATGTATAGACAATGATATGAATGTATAGACAATGATATGAATGTATAGACAATGATATGAATGTATAGACAATGATATGAATGTATAGACAATGATATGAATGTATAGACAATGATATGAATGTATAGACAATGATATGAATGTATAGACAATGATGTGAATGTATAGACAATGATATGAATGTATAGACAATGATGTGAATGTATAGACAATGATATGAATGTATAGACAATGATGTGAATGTATAGACAATGATATGACTGTATAGACAATGATGTGAATGTATAGACAATGATATGAATGTATAGACAATGATATGAATGTATAGACAATGATATGAATGTATAGACAATGATATGAATGTATAGACAATGATATGAATGTATAGACAATGATGTGAATGTATAGACAATGATATGAATGTATAGACAATGATATGAATGTATAGACAATGATATGAATGTATAGACAATGATATGAATGTATAGACAATGATATGAATGTATAGACAATGATATGAATGTATAGACAATGATATGAATGTATAGACAATGATATGAATGTATAGACAATGATATGAATGTATAGACAATGATATGAATGTATAGACAATGATAGTGAATGTATAGACAATGATATGAATGTATAGACAATGATATGAATGTATAGACAATGATATGAATGTATAGACAATGATATGACTGTATAGACAATGATAGTGAATGTATAGACAATGATATGAATGTATAGACAATGATATGAATGTATAGACAATGATATGAATGTATAGACAATGATGTGAATGTATAGACAATGATATGAATGTATAGACAATGATATGAATGTATAGACAATGATATGACTGTATAGACAATGATGTGAATGTATAGACAATGATATGACTGTATAGACAATGATATGAATGTATAGACAATGATATGAATGTATAGACAATGATATGAATGTATAGACAATGATATGAATGTATAGACAATGATATGAATGTATAGACAATGATATGAATGTATAGACAATGATGTGAATGTATAGACAATGATGTGAATGTATAGACAATGATGTGAATGTATAGACAATGATATGAATGTATAGACAATGATATGAATGTATAGACAATGATATGAATGTATAGACAATGATATGAATGTATAGACAATGATATGACTGTATAGACAATGATGTGAATGTATAGACAATGATATGAATGTATAGACAATGATATGAATGTATAGACAATGATAGTGAATGTATAGACAATGATATGAATGTATAGACAATGATATGAATGTATAGACAATGATATGACTGTATAGACAATGATGTGAATGTATAGACAATGATATGAATGTATAGACAATGATATGAATGTATAGACAATGATATGACTGTATAGACAATGATGTGAATGTATAGACAATGATATGAATGTATAGACAATGATGTGAATGTATAGACAATGATATGAATGTATAGACAATGATGTGAATGTATAGACAATGATATGAATGTATAGACAATGATATGAATGTATAGACAATGATATGAATGTATAGACAATGATATGAATGTATAGACAATGATATGAATGTATAGACAATGATATGACTGTATAGACAATGATGTGAATGTATAGACAATGATATAAATGTATAGACAATGATATGAATGTATAGACAATGATATGACTGTATAGACAATGATGTGAATGTATAGACAATGATATGAATGTATAGACAATGATGTGACTGTATAGACAATGATATGACTGTATAGACAATGATGTGAATGTATAGACAATGATATGACTGTATAGACAATGATATGAATGTATAGACAATGATATGAATGTATAGACAATGATGTGAATGTATAGACAATGATATGAATGTATAGACAATGATATGAATGTATAGACAATGATATGAATGTATAGACAATGATGTGAATGTATAGACAATGATGTGAATGTATAGACAATGATGTGAATGTATAGACAATGATATGAATGTATAGACAATGATGTGAATGTATAGACAATGATGTGAATATATAGACAATGATGTGAATGTATAGACAATGATATGAATGTATAGACAATGATGTGAATGTATAGACAATGATGTGAATGTATAGACAATGATGTGAATGTATAGACAATGATATGAATGTATAGACAATGATGTGAATGTATAGACAAGGATGTGAATGTATAGACAATGATATGAATGTATAGACAATGATGTGAATGTATAGACAATGATATGAATGTGTAGACAATGATGTGAATGTATAGACAATGATGTGAATGTATAGACAATGATGTGAATGTATAGACAATGATGTGAATGTATAGACAATGATGTGAATGTATAGACAATGATGTGAATGTATAGACAATGATGCGAATGTATAGACAATGATGTGAATGTATAGACAATGATGCGAATGTATAGACAATGATGTGAATGTATAGACAATGATGCGAATGTATAGACAATGATGTGAATGTATAGACAATGATGTGAATGTATAGACAATGATATGACTGTATAGACAATGATGTGAATGTATAGACAATGATATGACTGTATAGACTGTAGCAAGCTACGTGGAGGGTCCCAAATAGCCCTGTCACAATGTTTCAAAATTATTCTCTTTATAGCCCTGGCTGGGATAGTGTAGTAGTGTCAAATGAAGTAACAAGACTTGATCTGGACTAAAACTTTATACTTTATTCTCAAGATGACAAGCCGTGTCTTCTCAGCTGGACTATCGGATGTTGACTAACCTTAACAACATAATACGTCACGATTGAGCATCTCCCACCCCTTTCAGTCTCAATGCTCAATCGTGCTGTATCTGTGTTTCCCACTAGATCCTAATTATACCCAATACTGTTACACCTCCCCATGTTAATTAAAGAATTTTCCTTTAAAGGAAAAATCTTTACTCCTAATCCCCATACTCTATTCCCTCTT